>MJUU01063384.1:22215-39989 GCA_002080025.1 Modiolus philippinarum
AAAAAAAAACATTAGAAGCAGCTACAGCTCAGTACGGTGCCCAGCATAGTCACATGTGGAACATGTCATTAAACAGGAATGTGCTATAATCATTTTTACTTATATATTCATTCATGTGTAAAATAAATGTCACAAACTGCATCCAAAGCATTTCATTTCATTCATTTCAGTTGTTGTATCAAAATGCATCAATCATACCAATATGGTTGATGTGTGACATGTCAGTAATTGGAAATGACTTTTAACCGTTCTACCTTACAAAGTCACTCATGCATAAAAAGTAGGTCGTGGACGGTATCCTAAGTTTGCATTGCAGTTGTCATCCAAAAATGCATCGTGCATACAAATATATGCAAGGAACAAGACATGGACTTTTACCCATTCTACCTAACCAAGTTGCTCATGAGTAAAATGTAGGTCCCAGACAGCATCCAAAACCTGCATTGCAGCTGTTACCCAAAATGCATCATTCATACCAATATGGTTGATATTGGACATATCAGTAAGCAGCAATGTGCTTTAACCATTCTATTTAACAAAGTCACGCATGAATAAAATGAAGGTCACAAGACAGCATCCGAAGCTTGCATTGCAGTTGTCATACCAAGACGCATATGGTTAACGTTGCACATTTCAAGTTGCAGGAATGGACTTTAACCCATCTTTCTAACCGGACACCAACGAGGACACTAGGGGTTATAATAGAATTCCCCTTGTATCACACAAGAGTTAATAAAGGGCTACGCCGAGCGCAGCATGATACGACCGCAGCATGTCGACCACTGAAATTTGAACAAGTGTAAACTAAAATGAATGTGGACACAGTAATTTGCTGGACACAATAAGGACCTTGACACATAAATTAACTGGACACAAACTAGTGAAAATTAAAATTAGTTTTTTAATCCCTTATTACTAGGATATTGTAAGACCTAAGAAATTCTGTAGACTACCATCAAGAGAAATCCAAAGAAAAAAACCCGGGTTGAAATCCAATGAAAAATACAGATTTCACATATTTTGAAATATTGCAATTGGGCCCTTTGACCCATTTTAGCTTTGAAACCGAAGAGCTACGCAAAATATACTGCCATATTACTAAAAGCTAACAATGAGAATAATCCAAAGATAAAAATCCCATCAAAATCTGATGAAAAATAAAGATTTCACATATTTCTAAAGATTGCAATTTTGGCCTCTTTGACCCCTTATAGAGTTAAAACCGTAAGAGTCACACCAAATCTGTTGACATAACTCTGAAAGCTTGCAATGAGAGGAGTGTAAAGAAAAAAATCCCATCAAAATTTGATGTAAAATAAAGATTTTACATATTTCTAAAAATTGCAATTTCGGCCCCTTTGACCCCTAATAGCCTGTAAACTGTAAGAGTTACGCCAAACCTGTTGACATACTACCGAAAGCCTACAATGAGAGGAATCTAAAGAAAAAAAATCCCAATAAAATCAGATGAAAAATAAAAATTTGAGGTAATCCACATGTTTGCAATTTTTGTCCCAATGGGCCCCTCATAGCTTGGAAAAGAAACAAATTATCAAAAATCTGATGGTGCGGCTCTATGTTAATTTTTCATAAGGAATCCATTGCAAAAAACTGCATCAAAATCGGACTAAAATTAAAAAAAAAATTTTTGAAATTCGCCCCTTTTAGGTCCCATTTATCTCATGAATGGTACATGTTGACATACCACAGATAGGAAATTTCCTCAGGAGGACACTGAAAGAAACCCCATCAAAATCCAATAAATAATAAAGATTCTACAGTCAAATGTAAGAAAACATCAAATTTAACCCTTTTTGGCCCCTTTTTCAAAGACGGGTGGGGCCATAATGACCAAAACTCAGCCAAGCCTTCCTTTTGTGCCAAAGAACATTGTTTTAAAATTTCATAAGGATTGGTCAACTTAAACTAAAGTTATTGACCAAAAACAAAAGCGTCTACAGACAACGACGACGCCGACGACAGCACCATACCATTATACGACCACAAAAATTTTTGCGGTCGTATAAAAAGCTAGGACAGAAGTTGCACCTTTAAAAGTTCCATGATGAAAAATTCAATCATAGCCCCAAACCTAATAGAACAAGAGGCTGTCAAAGGCATGACCGTGGCGGACATTGATAAAGGGCATTTCCAATAGGATTCAATGTTAAACTACTAGTATGTTATCTGCTGGAGGCCGCCTTGGATTGGATGAAGACATGCCAAATGCAAAATTTAAGGGGGCACCAGGGGACTTTTGTGATCAAGTTTTGTAGTTCTAATTGGATTAGTGGTTTCAGAGACTTAATTCTTTTAATGGAACCTTAATCCTGGCAGCCATATTGGATAAAGTGTGTTCCTCCCAGATACCATTGTTGGAAGGTACCATCAAACTACCATTGTGTTCCAAGTTGTTTCAGAAAGGATTTTTAAATGTGTTATCCAATTCGACCTATTTCAAACCATCTTTCAAAAATAATTTGGGCATAGGAGCCCTTATAATCAAGGTAATACATATTGCTGAAATTAAACATTAAGAGTCACCCTTTTAAAACAAGATGTGTTTGTGAAACACTACATATGCCCCCAGATTCTACAGTAAAATATATGAAAATACACAATTTTACCCATTTTTGACCCCTATGATCTTGACCTTTGACCCTATTTTTTTGCATATTTATGTTCCTCTTGACAAGACCTATACACTAGTCTTGCCAAGTATTAAAAGTCTATCTTACATAGTTCAAAAGTTGATTATTACCATCAAAACACCCAATTTAACCCCTTTATTCTAACAGGTGAAACCCCTTCGGGCCTCCTGTTTATTGAAATGGTTTTAATTGTTAAAAGTATCTGTTTAAACATGCTTTAAGTAACTTTACGAAAAATACTGCATCAAGATCTGACAAAAAATTGAAAAATTCATTTTTTTTCCATTTGTCCCCCTTTGGGCCTCTTGTTTCTCAAAAACGGTAAATGCTACCTCAAATCTGTTGACATACTCCAGTTGCGCAATTTTATTAGCAATAACATAAAACAAACCCCGTCTCAATACGATAAATAATAAGGATTCTAATCAAATATGTGAAAACAGCTAAATTCACCCCTTTTTAACCTGTGACCTTGACCTTTGACCTGACCTATTTTTTTTTTTGCATAGTTATGTTCCTCTTGACTGGACCTATACACATGCCAAGTATCAAGTCTACCTTATATAGTTCAAAAGTTATAGCCAAGGTTAAAGTTTCGGACGCACAGACAAACAGACAGACAGACAGGACAAAAACAATATGCCCCCGAACCTCGATCTGGGGGCATAAAAAAGGGAATCCTTTGTTATTAGTATACATATTGCAAAAATAAAATATTTAGCAGAATACATTTTTTCTCTAGAATTTCAGTTTTCTGGTCTAGTTTCCATGGCAACTGAGAGCTCCACCATCCATTACAACCCATATCAGACCATAATTCAAATAAAAATTAGGACAGGGATTCCCCTTTAAATCGAAAGGACAATGTTTCCCACTGGCAGCCATATTGGATGAGGTACGGACCTTTTCCATAGGGTTTAATGTTAAGACCATTTTGGCCAAGTTTGGTTTTATTTGGACTAGTAGTTTCTTTTCCGAACGGACCTGTCGGATACATATTTTTTGAATGCACCATCTATGCACAATTGTAAGTTATAATTGGAATGGTACTTTCTGAGAAGATCTCCGAATGTCTTTTCCATAAGATCCAATGTTGAAACTATGTTTCCCACTGGCAGCCATCCTGGATGAGATACGGACCTGTCAGATACCTTTTTTGGATGGGACCATTGTGGTTTAGTTTTGGTTTTAATTGGACTAATAGTTTTTGAGAAGATCTTTAACATTTCATAGGGTCAAATGTTAAAACTATGTTCCCTGCTGGCAGCCCTCTTGGAGGTCAAGACTTGCCAGATACCTTTTTTGGATTGGACAATCTAATGACCATTGTGACTAAGTTTGGTTATAATTGGACTGGTAGTTTCTGAGATCTTTGTCTTTTTCATACGGTCCAATGTTAAAACTATGTTCCCCACTGGCAGCCATCTTGGATGAGGTAGGGACCTTTCGGATATAATTTTAAAGGGGACCAACCAAGGACTATGGTGACCAAGTTTGGTTCCAATTGGTCCAGTAATTTCTGAGGAGAAGATCTTTGAATGAAAAGTTTACGATGGACGGATGCCAAAAGCTATCCATTCAGCTATTCTCCCGAATGAGATTTTGTATGCATTTAAAAATCAGTCCATTGCTCATCTAAATGACAGCCATTTTTGATGTGGAATAGGCACAAAGGTATCAACACTAAGTCAGCACCTTTAAGTACATGCAGCATCCATGCAATGTTTGGTTGAAATTCATTCATTGGTCCTCTAGATGATGTATGCAATTCCCATAGGGTCAAATGCTTAGTTGATTCAAGCAAATCTCTGTTGATAGCTGCTTTGGTTTTACTTTAAGGTCCTTTTACTTATTTATTCGTCACCTTGTTCATATACTTTTATTTTTTTATTCTAATATTTCAGCTATCAGCACAGAAGATGCAAAGTTGCCAAAATGGCCATTTGCAGAACCAAAGTTACAGCAAATTCGAAAGTTGTCTGACGTCCCTTTTAGATGAAGGATCAGCCCAGAAGTATTTATAATACTTTTTAAGCAACTCGGATCCCGTCATTCATTCCACATATAATTTAAAGTCATTCTGCAATTCACTGGAATCTTTTTATGAATTTCTCATAGAGTCCAGTTTTAAACCAAGTTCCGCAATGTGGAATGTTAACAAAATGGCCAACAGATGCAAAGTGGTGACAAAAGCTCATTCTACTGGTATAGTTAGGATATGTAAAGTGGTAAAAGCAAAAAAAATCATGAATTTAAGAAAGGGCAATAACTCTTGATAAATATAGACAACACTACATCTGTAGTTCAAGGTTACCTGACATACTTTCAGGTCAAAATCTCGAGCAGTATTCGGGGAACTATCACAAAATGGTCTCCAAAAAAACTTGGAGTGACAGACAATTGTTAAACTATTGTAAACCAACTATTTGAACAAGCGATTTATTTTCACTGATTTAGTGTGCATGATAATATCTCGAAAATTTCTAACCCTGATACCAAAGTATGAAAGTTTCAGGGTGAACAACATATCAAGTGAGCAATATGAGAGATAACTTGCTAGTTGATCAAGAGTTTTCCAAAATGGAGAGCATGATGTTTACATATGACACAGACATCATTCCATAATAGGATTTTGGTGACATGATTTAGCGGAAGTAGACAACTGGAAGCAGAAAACTATGTTACGAGATGACAGCAGTCGTAAAAGACAGCTAATTCCCTCGCCTGTGGCAATTAAATTTCAAAATTCAGTTAAAGTTTCAATAGAATTTATTCTAAATGATGTCAGAGTAACTAAATTATCCTCTGGAGCTATGAGATTCTCCAAGATATATCCACTAACCAAAGATTACTGATCCCTCAAGCATAAAATGTAGGTCAGAGTTACATATTTATCATCTGAAGCAGCATCAATTTCAAAGATGCATCCATTGACCAAAGATAATTGATGTGCCACATGTATCTCAGATATCAACCTATAGGCAAAGCTCATTGAGGAATGAATGAAGGTCATCTGAAGCAGCATCACTCTCCTGACAAAAAAATCACTGATGTGCAACAGGCAGTATCAGATATGAACGTTAATGACTAAAGTCACTAAACATAAAATTGTAGTCAGATTGACCTAATTATCATCTGAAGCAGCATAACTCTCCAAAACACATCCACTGACCAAAGATAATTAATGTGCCACACGTCTTTTCTCTGTTATGAACCTAAACACAACTTTAACCCAAGGTGGGACACTCGAAGGACAGACTGAAGGGAGAGATGCTAAATCCCCTCCCTAACTTGGTTTGATGATGGTATAATAAAAGAATCATAATGGGCAAATCTAGACTGTAAATAGAAGATATCTTCTTAAAGGCAGAGGAAAATCTTCAATGCATTAAAAAACAAAGACATGTCACTTGTTGCTCATTTATTCTTTAGCCACAAGTCGAATTCATTACATAATTAGGTGGTGAACCTGGTTTGTAAAAGATATACAAAAAATTCATTCATAAGAAAAAGTATAAAAAAACACCAGGTCATTCAACTTGTGTAGTGATAATATCATGAATAATCATGTTATATCGTACACTGTCAAGAGTTACCTGTCCTCTTACTGTAATATATCATAAATATTCATGTTACATGAGTGAATATGCATGCATCATGAATATTCATGTTATACCATACACTTTTAGAGGAATTGCCTGTCCTCTTTCTGATGTTTTAACAAATCTACTTGGGATCTAAAACCTTCTAATAACATTTCATGCACTTCTAAAATATATATATTTTCCCTCAAAGTATTAGTTAGTGTGTATTGTATAATTATAACCATAGAGATGTTAAACTAGATCAATCATGTATATTTACGCCCTTCTTTAAAACATTACAAGTTAAATAGTTTGTTTACCCAAACTGATATTCATAATTACCCGGTAGTTACAAATTTGTTCGGATTTCTTTGTTCCATATTAAAAATCAACTCTATCATAGCACTAGTATATAAAAATATTTTTTTCAATTTTTTTGTTTTTTTTCTATAATTTTAGTACAATAAAAAAAATTTGGCAGTTGTTAAAACATTTTTGTTTGCATAGTTGAGTGAAGTGGTGTTACAAATTTATCAACAATATACAAAGGCCATGTCCACCAATACACAAAAATTTACAAGTTAAAAAGCTGCTTGAGAAGAAAGCATTCTATAAATAGGTTGGTATCTAATCACTCTTCTCGGCATTACCAGCGTCACCACTATCCCCCTCCTCATTCTGACTGTGTTCTTGGTTGTCTCCGTCATCTCTTCTATCGTCATTCTGTAAAAATAGTTCATAATTATATTAATAAAGTATGGAAAGCAAGAGGTGTCATATGTTCATATCATGAATCTTGTTTTATTCCCAATTGTTGTGTCAATTTGTCATTTTTGCTAACAAATTTCTCATTTTGTTTGGTTAAATAAGCTAATTGTTATGTTAATTACATGACTTATAATATCACAACATATTATGACACTGTCAACTTGATATCATATTTCTTTCTTATCTTTGGCTTTTTCTGCTTTACATTTCCAAAGTTAGTTCGTTATTTGGTTATGCTAATTCATCACTGTTTTGTTATATTTTCATTTTGTTATGTTGAATCATCACTTTCCATTGTGTCAAATTGTTATATCAACTTGTTGTTTTATTTTTGTCGTCTCCCTTTTTAGCTCACCGGACCCAAAGGGTCAGTGTGAGCTATTGCCATCACTTGGTGCCATTGTCTGTTAACTTTTCACATTTTCATCTTCTCCTCTGAAACCACTGAAGCAAATTCAATCAAACTTTACAGGAATGATGTATGGAAGGTCCTTTAAAAAGATTGCTCATTTCGTTCCGATCCGATAAAAAACATGACCGCCAGCGCAAGTGCCGAACTTAAGCTTAACATTGGACCCTTTGGGAAAAATCTCATTTTCATCTTCTCCTCTGAAATCCCTGAAGCAAATTCAACAAACTTTTACTGGAATGATTTACTTAATGTCCTTGACAAAGATTGCGCATCTTGTTCAAATCTGATAAAAAGATGGCTGCTGGCACCGCACATAGTTTAACATTGGACCCTATGGGAAAATCACATTTTCATCTTCTCCTCTGAAACCACTGAAGCAAATTCAACCAATTTTACAGGAATGATGTACTAAAGGTCCTTTACGAAGATTGCTCATTTCTTTCCGATCCAATTAAAACATGGCCGCCAGTGCAGAACTTAGGTTTAACATTGGACCCTATGGGAAAAATCACATTTTCATCTTCTCTGAAACCACTGAAGCAAATTCAACCAAACTTTACAGGAATGAATTACTAAAGGTCCTTAACAAAGATTGCTCATTTTGTTCCGATCTGATAAAAAAACATGGCTGCTGGCACTGAACATAGCTTAACATTGGACCCATGGGTAAATCACATTTTCATCTTCTCATATGATACCACTGAAGCAAATTCAATCAAACTTTATAGGAATGATGTACTAAAGGTCCTTAACAAAGATTGCTCATTTCTTTATGATCCCATCAAAAACATGGTGGCCAGCGCAGAACTTCTTAACATTGGACCCTATGGGAAAAATCACATTTTCATCTTCTCTGAAACCACTGAAGCAATTTCGACCAAACTTTACAGGAATGATGTACTAAAGGTCTCTAACAAAGATTGATCATTTTGTACCAATCCGATAAAAAACATTGCCACCCGCACCAAGCATAGTTTAACATTGGACACTATGGGAAAATCACATTTTAATCTTCTCCTCTGAAACCACTAATGCAAATTCAACCAAACTTTACAGAAATGATGAACTAAAGGTCCTTAACAAAGATTGCTCATTTCATTCCGATGTGATAAACATGGCCGCCAGTGCAGAACTTAGATTTAACATTGGACCCTACGCACGGGAAAAATCTTATTTTCATCTTCTCTGAAACCACTGAAGCAAATTCAACCAAACTTAAAAGGAATGATGTACTAAAGGTCCTAAACAAAGATTGGTCATTTCATTCTGATCCCATACAAAACATGGCCGCCAGCACACAACATAGTTTAACATTGGACACTATGGGAAAATCACATTTTCATCTTCTCTGAAACCACTGAAGCAAATTCAATCAAACTTTACAGGAATGATATACGAAAGGTCCTTTACAAAGATTGCTCATTTAGTTTTCGTTTCAAAATCTTGGCTGCAAGCATGCAACATAGTTTAACATTAGACCCTATGGGAAAATCACACTTTCATCTTCTCTTCTGAAACCACTGACGCAAATTCCACCAAAAAGCAAGTTGAACTAAATGTATAGAAGGTCCTTTGCAAAAATTACTCATTTCAATAGGTGCCAATGACATTAGACCACATTGTTATAAAACATAATTTTGGTTATGTAATGCATAGTAGCATTTTGTCAGGTGAGCGATACAGGCTAAGTCTCTGAGCCTCTAGTTTGTTTGATCAATAAGTTTTTTAGGTAAAATTCATGATTTGTTAATAGGAACCTACAATAACTCTGTCAACTTGAATAATGAATGTTATGTAAAACATCATAATTTCATGGCTTACCCTGCGCCTGAAGTTCCTTCTACCCCTTCCTCTACCACGTCCTCTGCCTCTCCCTCTGTAGGGACGACCTCCATACCCTTCATAATCTCCTTGAGGTCCTCCACCATAGTAACCAGGAGGTCCATAGTACCTCCTGTATATGGGAGGCCTTCGGTATCCATCCATACTCATGTCATATCTGTTTCCACCACCACGACGAGGAGGACCATACCCACCATAGCCTCTATAACCTCCTCTATATCCACGGTAGAATGGACGTCTTCTTCCACGGCGGTTTTCCCGGTCACCTTCTTGTTCCTCAACTTCTTCTCCTTCCCCCTCATCATCATCTCTTCTCTGAAAAAAATACAGTTAGGATATACTGTATTATGCCTTAGAAACGCCCTTGGGCGTTGCTTTATACTGAAAAGGGGTCATTATTAAGACCAGCAAAATTGAAGTAAAATTAACAACAACTCAGTAAATTCATAGAATAAGCAACTCGGACATCAACTTTGAATCAAAGCAACATTACTCACAGAATCAATCTCATTAAATGATTTTTTTTCCCTTTAAATTGAATAAGATCTGGTTTAGGAATATTTAAATTAAAGAACCTTAGTGAGCAAGCTCACATACCCCTAGCCCCCACATATCAGAAAATCCTGCATTATTGACTCCAAAAGTACCCTATAAGCAATATTATATATAAAAATGACAAAGTTCATTAATGTGTAATTTTGTCAAAAATGATCAAAAATCAAAACCCAAGGAGTATGCACGTCTTTGATATATGTACAACCAACATGCAAAATAAAAACTTCTTAACTTAAAAACTGTAGGAGGATATATCCGGACAAATCATGTACCCTATATGTACCCTATAAGCAATATTATGCTTAAAATTGACAAAGTTCATCAATGTGTATATTTGTCAACAATGACCAAAAATCAAAATCAAAGTAGCATGCGTATCTTTGATATATGCACAATCAACCCGCAAAATAAAAACTTCCCAACTTAAAAACTGTGAGAGAAGTTATCCGGACAAATGATGTACCCTATAAGCAATATTATGCTTAAAATTGACAATGTTCATCAATGTGTATTTTTTTGAAAAATGATTAAAAATCAAAATCAAAGTAGCATGCACATCTTTGATATTTGCACAATCAACCTGCAAAATAAAACTTTCCTATCTTAACAAGTGTGACCCAAATTTTTGATGTCTCGCCCGTCCCTTAATGGTCGCAAAATTGATGTGAATTCTCAAACTGACTAAATTAGAGAAACAAAACATATTCGCTAGACTGTAAAAATTAGGGTAAGTGACAGAAGCAATAGAGCAGACTGTCATGAATCACCAAAAATGAAAACATCAGTGACCACTGATAGATACTGAAAAACCAAACAGCCAAACAGCAGGCCATCATGTTCCATTTAAGACAAACCCAAATACATTAATAGATACTGGGAAACTTAACATGATCACTGGACTGTGAAATTGAGGTCACAGACAACAGCCATAAAGCAAACTCGAATGTCTACCCAAGACCAACCTATATACCAAATATCATTGACCTACCACTTATAATTACTGAGAAAATGACCTAATCACAAAACCTTGCTCACTAGACAGTTAAATTGAGGTCAAGGACAAAAGCCATAAGACAGAGTGTCATGTACTACCTAAGACCAACCTCCATACCATATATCATTGACCTACCACTTATAGTTACTGAGGAACTAAAGTAAGCACAAAAACTTAACATGTTCATCGGACCGTGAAATTGAGGTCACAGAAAAAATCATATAGCAGTCTGTCATGTACTACCCAAGACCAACCTATATACCAAATATAATTGACCTACCACTTATAGTTACTGAGAAAATGACCTAATCACTAAAACTAAACATGCTCACTAGACCATGAAATTGAGGTCAAGGACAAAAGCCATATGACAGACTTTCATGTACTATCTAAGACCAACCTACTTACTAAATATCATTGACCTACCACTTATAGTTACTGAGAAACTAAACTAAGCACAAAAACTTAACAAGTTCATTGGACCGTGAAATAGAGGTCACAGTCAAATATCATATAGCAGATTGATTGAATATTGTTTAACGTCTACTCAGCAATATTTCAGCTATATCAAGATGAGAACAAGTTTGTTAATAATTAATCACTTTGGGGTATGGAAAGGGCTGAGGGACGGGAAATTCTGACTGCCACTGGAAAAGTAGGGTGAAATCTTCAAGGGCAGGGAATTTAGCTTTGTAGCCGATCACCTACGGACCACCCCAAAAAGAGCTTGCTACAAAGGAAGCGTGGCGTTTCTTTCAACACATGGACCTGAGTTTACATCCCATCCGAAAGATGGGTTGTGTATTTATTAATCCCGCACAACCACGGAATGGGTCCTATTTCTATATCCCGGGACCCTCGGGGTCAGCCTCCCTTCAGGAGGATCACACCCCGCAAGCCGGAGATACTAGGTCCTATTTCTATATCCCAGGGTTCTCTCGGGGGCCTCTGTTAGGAAGACTCATACTCCCAAGCTCAGAGGTTGCTGCGGGCCTATTCATAAGCCGGGACCGCGCACGGCGGTCATATAGCAGACTGTCATGTACTACTAAAGACCAACCTATATACCAAATATCATTGACCTACCACTTATAGTTGCTGAGAAAATGACCTAATCACAAAAACTTAACATGCTCACTAGACCATGAAATTGCAGTCAAGGACAAAAGCCATAAGACAGACTGTCATGTACTACCTAAGACCAACCTACATACCAAATATCATTGACCTACCACTTATAGTTACTGAGAAACTAAACTAAGCACAAAAACTTAAAATGTTCATTGGACCGTGAAATTGAGGTCACAGACAAAAACCATATAGCAGACTGTCATGTACTACTCAAGACCAACCTATATACCAAATATCACTGACCTACCATTTATAGTTACTGAGAAAATGACCTAATCACAAAAACTTAACATAAAAGTTTACGCCGCCGCCGCGTCATACTTTGTACGCATATGTCTCGCTTTCCGCGCCTTTCGTCACGGGCGAGACAAAAACTGTAGGAGTTATCCAGACAAATGATGTACCCTACAAGCAATATCATGCATAAAATGACAAAAGTTCATCAATGTGTATTTTTGTCAAAAATGATCAAAAATCAAAATCAAAAGTAGCATGCATATCTTTTATATATGCACGATCAACCTGCAAAATAAAAACTTCCTATCTTAAAAACTGTAGGAGGAGTTATCTGGACAACTGATGTACCCCCTTAGTGATGACGGACGGACAGACCAGTCAAAAACTATATACCCTCGGCAACTTTGTTGCTTGGGGTATAATAAGTATTTTAGTCCAGAAACATAGAAATCAGCCACAGCCTGCTAAGCTATCCACGTTGCGCAGCATTGTCACATGATATACTGTACATGTCAGTAAACAGGAATGGACTGTAATTATCAGACAAATCGAAAAGTCTGGAAGTCTTGCATGACATTCGGTCAGGCAAATAAGAAAAAGCTGCCAGACCGAAGATCAATTTACAGGACCCACAGTTTCATCACCTATAGGAAATGTCAACTTTTTACCTGACATTCGGTCCTGTTGACTGATCATTTCTGCCAGACCGACTCAAGTTTTGCCTGATTTGTCCTTCGGTCAGGCAGTTTCCGATATGTCTGAATTATTCTTTTTAATGGATTCAATCATGCATTAAATAAAGGTCACAGACTGCTTCCAAAGTATTCACTTCAGCCGACATCACAAAATGCATCATACATACCAATTTAAATGATGTGGGACTTGTCAGTATGCAAAAATTGACTATAACAATTCTATCTAACCAAGTCACTCATGCACAAATTGTAGGTCACGGTCAGCATCCAAAGCATGCATTGTTGTTGTCATCGCAAAATGCATCATACATACCAATATGGTTGATGTGGGACATGTCAATAAGCAGGAATTTACCTTAACCATTCCCTCATGCGTAAAATATAGGTCAGTCAGCATCCCAAGCATGCATGCAGATGTCATCCCAAAATGCATCATACATACCAAAGTGGTTAATGTGGGACACGTCAGTAAGCAGGAATGGACTTTAACCATTCTACCTAACCAAGTTGCTATGGCGTAAAATGTAAGTCAGACAGAATTGGAAGAATGCACCGTGTTGTTTTCCCAAAATGCATCATACATACCAATATGGTTGATGTGGGACATATCAGTAAGCAGGAATGGACTTAAACCTAACCATTCTTCCTAACCAGATGCGGAAGCGGACACTGACCCTAGGTATCCAGGGGTTAATCCCACCTTTTGTACCCAGGGTCCTGTGCCTTTCAAATTGGGGAAATTCACGCGATTTGTTCAAAATTGGGAAAAAAGTAGTCAGTACAACAGTTAATTAGTATAATGTGTGCGTTTCATTTACTCTCTTTTTTACTGCAAAGTTTGTTCAAAGTGATCATGTATGAATAAAGAAATCACATTATCAAGATAAGTTAAAGTCCAAAACTTTGAATTCTAGAAGATTTTATAATTTTTAGAAATGTCAACTACCTCAGACTGTCCCTTCACACAGCCTTTTACTGGAGGTTTTACTGACGGTGCAAGTTCATAAAAAAAAAATCCAAACTCTGATCAGATGAATTATCCATTGGAAGTTGAAATATAAGGAGTCCCACACATTGAAGACTGAAGTTTAACAACGTTAAAACGGCTTTTATTGCTTAAATTTCTGTGCCTTGATAAAGTTTTGAATCCATTGGGTGCCGATTTTGGCAATTTCTACTTGAATAAACAATCTGGAACCCAATACTTTACGAAAGTAAGCCTACAACAAACCGGAAATGTAGGAACCAGAGCATGTGTTCGGCATTCCTCTTGAGCTTTCATTACTGCAGTATCGAGTGACTGGTTTACCGAAAACTGATAGTTCCCAGTCTATTTCATGTAAACAAAACGTGAAACTAAAACTCTTTTTTGACGACGTTGTTGGATATAAACAACATTGGGAATTTTATGTCTTGAAATTGGGAAAAATTATGTTTTTTGACCATTGGGAATGGGGCTGAAATTCGGCCCCTAAATGCACTATAGATTAGTTCCTGGTATCACATAAGCCCCCCTCACTTCGTGAGATGAGCTAATAAGGGGAGGGGTGTGTATTAGGCATTATATGGTATTGTAAATTTGATGCTTGCTTGTCTGCTTTAAAATAAACAAGTTTTAAGTTTTGACATGTTCAACACGGCTGGTGTCTTAAGAGAATCAGGAGATGCTTACTCTACCAGTGCACCTAATCTCACCCATGGTTTTTTTTTCCGGGTTAATGCTGTTCATTTTTGTATATGTCTGTGTCTTCATTTTCTTTTCTGTGCCATGCTCATGTTATGTCTTTGTTTTTCTGTTGTTGCCACTGTCCTTAGATTGTTCCTTTTAGATAGACGGCTCGTTTCTCACTTACTTTTATCAGTTACTTTTAGTGAAAGTTTAAACCTAATTTAAGGAAGAAAATTTAATAGTCATGATTGTCAGATTTGAAGATTTAGAATTAAACTGATTCAATGTCAATCACAATGTTTACAGCAGTAGGTGTGCTGTGTAACTGGTATGTTAAGATGATTAAGAGGGTTTTTTTGTATAGCAGGCAAGTACTTGTATATATCTAGTAAAATCTTTTATTATACTTCATGCAAATTTCTGATAAAATCCAGTCATTTCATTGGTTCTTCTCAATGTGGTAATTTGCAGTATTTTTTGTTTGCTCCGCCTTCCCCTAGCAACATGTGATATTTTTGCGTAGCAAGGAAAATATCACAGGCTTCCCCTAGCAACATGTGATATTTTTGCATAGCAACGAAAATATCACATGCTGAGAATGAAGTTTGCCGAAATCGGAAATTGTCATCATCTCCGAGCGAGATTTACCGATTAGTATTTAGTCCTATTTACTGACTTCAGCCAAAACAGACAGTTCTTCATTTTCAGGATTTATGTAAATTTCTGTCTCTAACATATACTTTATGGTTTTTGCAGAGGTGTCTATAGAGACAGCTGAAGAATCTTTAGATACGAAAGATAGTAACTCTATGAAACAAAGTGCTGTCGCCAGAGGTAGACCAGTAAATACTTGTTTCATAAAAAAAAATGTCAGTCCCTTCCTCTCTTCTGCTGCATATAAAATGTCAGTCCCACCTTCTCTTGAAGGATTTTCAAATCATCAAATGTTAACCTAAATGTTGTGAATTCTGCAATTTTCCAAAACTCTTGTTCAGCCAACAGTACCATGAAATCATAAATCACAGCATTATACTATTGTTTCTAAGAATAACTTGATTTTCATTTTTTATTTTATTATTTTCCTGTTTTGATCTTCCATTTGGCACATGTTAGAGTTTACAAAATGTGGGTTCAGATGTTGTAATTCATAGTATATTCTTGACTAAAGCACGTTTTTTTTCATTTTATTGAGTAATAACATAAAAGGAAGGCATTCAGTATAATAAAAAACATACTGCCTTCAGTGGAGGGTGTTAAGGTAGATTACCACACTTAGAAAAAATATCACAGGAAGAGAAAATATCAACCTAGATGCTGTATCGGGTGATATTTTTCTTCATGTGATATTTTTTCTTCGTGTGGTAATCTACCATAATACCCTCCACTGAAGGCAGTATGTTTTTATAGTTTCCACAACAAGAACTAGTTGATTATGAAATTTCTCACATCGAGTTAAATAAATTTTGCAAATGTTTGAAAGTGAGGCTTGCCGAGCTTTTAAACATTTGGAAATTTATTTAACAAGATGCGAGAAATTTCATAATTAAAATGTTTAAGTCGTGGAAACTGTTTCTCTAATGACTGGACGAAAAACACCGAGGATTGTATTCCGAATAAATTTGGCGGGAAATGTCACGAAACTTGTTCTCCTCTCTAGAGAGGAGAACAAATGTTTCCACACCGTTCAGAAAATGTGAAAACTGATAGAAATTAGAGAAATACTGTTCTATATCTTACATTTATATTGGAACTAAAATACAAAGCAACAGAAAGTTCTACGTTTCAGTACTATTCAAAGTTTGACATCATTACTTTCATGGTTATTACAATTACTACATGTGAAGGATTGTGTAGTTAAATATTCTACTGATCAGCCCAGAGTATTACCTGACGTTGCCTGTAACGTCCACGCCCTCTTCCTCTGTATCCTCTACCACGGAATCGGCGACGATCTGCAGCGTACTTGCTTCCCTGGACAGGCTCACCATCAGGCCCTGTCACATTACAAGCTTCATTACCCTTCTCCCCCTCTACAACATCAAACTCCACTGTCTCCCCATCACCAACACTTCTCAAGTATTTCTTAGGATTGTTTTTTATGATGGCCGTCTAGAAAAAACAATTTATATACAGACACAAGCTCTAATATAAACAATACAGGTGTGGACACAGTATAAGTGTGGACACAATACAAGTATGGACATAATGATATAATCTTCAAGAAAGAACTTTTCACAAAGGTTCCAATGAAAATACCCTGTCTAAATCAGACAAATATGAAATTCACCTTTTTTTTAAGCCTATTTGACATTTTACACAAAAATCATAAGCATTAGAGAAATTTCATTACAACACTTTGAAAACAACTTTTCAAGAGGATTACAATGAAAACAGTGTGCCTCTCTAACAGTTTGACTTCACAATATCTATGCTTAAATTTTTTCTTGGAAAAAAAAAGTTAATTGCAGGAGAAATCAACAAAAGTCAAAGTCAAATTATCTCCCCTTCCCCATTTCAAACAATAATCATATTCCTTCATGCACATCTACATATAGTGTTCTTCCTTTGTGTTAAGTTTCATCAAAATCATTCCAGTGGTTTAAGAGGAGTTGTGCTTACGAGGTAACCCATACATAGGGAATCAACGAAAAGTCAAAGTCGAATTATCTCCCCTTCCTGGTTTCGAACAATAATTATATTCCTTCATGCATATCTCCATATAGTGTCCTTCCTTTGTGTAAAGTTTCATCAAAATCCTTCCAGTGGTTTAAGAGGAGTTGNATCATCTAAGATGGCCACCAGCGGGGAACTTAGTTTAACATTGGACCCTATGGGGAAACATATTCCAAGATCTTCTCTTCTGAAAGTACTTGGCCAATTGGAATCACACTTGGTCACAATGGACCTTAGTTTGTCCCCTTCTTAAAATGTGTCTGGCTTGTCTGAACAGATTCAAGATTGGCATTCAACATTGGTATTATTATTTTTGACTGTATTTGTCAGCAATTGTCCAGGTGAGCGATACAGGCTCTTGAGAGCCTCTTGTCTAAACTTTTACCCTGTACATACAGATCTAATTCCAGTAATACTGGACACATTAACTATGCTTCCTTTTGTCTTAACTTTTACCTTGTACTTACAGATCTAATTCCAGTAATACTGGACACATTGACTATGCTGTCTTTTGTCTAACTTACAGATCTAATTCCAGTAATACTGGACACATTAACTATGCT
>MJUU01063386.1:2363-21401 GCA_002080025.1 Modiolus philippinarum
AAGCACTCGAAATCCGCGTAAATCGCGAAGGGGACTCTCATCATCTTTTCGTGGTTGCAGAAGGCTAAGGTGGTCCCTTCTTCTGGCATCTCGATCCTGACGGCCTCTTTCTCACTGCAATATCCCATGTGTTTGTCCAAGATATCTTGCCTGGAAAAATGGTTGAGGCATCTGCGGCAAAAGAAAAGCTCATGACCGTGTCCCGTCTCCTTGGAGCTCAGGAGTCGAGAAAGGCTCTTAATCCAGCAGTAATGCTGCTTTTCTTCGTGCTTCAAAAAGTGGAGATCTACGTGGGTGGGACCTGTATTCTTAGATATCCTGAGGGGACCGATCTGAATATCTTCTTCTCCATCCTCACCCTTCTTGACGCCATTGAAGTCCTAGACATTGACATTGATGGAGGGATTCTGCCTCTCAAACTTATCAATCGCCTTGAGCGAGACTGGGAAGTCAATGCCTTCGAATTTTAGCTCATCTTCCCATTTCTTGTACTGAGCTACGCGGTTGGTTTGTTTCTGATCCACTTCCTCGTGATGAAGGGCCGCCAGCACTGCCCACTGAAAGCAGCGATCATCTTCATTTTTCACATTGATGATCGCCTTCTTTTTCGCGAGAAACGATGGTGTTGGTAAGAAGGATCTGCCCTTGAGAGGCTTGAATTTGTTGAGGTGGATTTCTAGCTTCTCAATGTGCCCGAAAGTCCATCCGCTCCCTTCACGCATGAAATTGGCCATACTATCCTTGATCTTCTCCATCATGGAATCAATCTCCGATTCGAGGTCGGATGACTCAATGATTACCCTCAAGGTCGATCGGAATGTTGGATAGGTTTAGATATTTTCACCGGTCGCGGGGTTGGTCTTCATCATCTCCACTTGGAGGAGTATTTCCATTTTCAACCCCTTCTTTTGGGTGAGAGCATCTGAGATGGTGGTGGAGATCGTGATCCGACTTACTTTGAAATATGTGGTCACGTCGTGCAGCTTCAAGGGTTCAATAACGACCGTGCCAAATACCCCACCCAAGGCTTCCCGCTTATCAGTGATCTTGATCTCATCCTCGACTGGGGCATTTCTGATATCTTCTTCGACCAGCTGAAAGAGATCATCCCTCTTGAGGTGAGAGTACTTGGTGAGGCCACGATTCTTAGCGAGTGCTTTCAGCTGCTTCTTGCTGAAGACTTCCTTACGGGTAAATTTACGGGCGGTTTTCTCCTCGATGAGCTTCACCAAGGCCTCCTTACTTTTCCTACTGATCCCCTTCAAACCCTCATCCTTAGCTATTTGACGGAGGGTCTTCATGGTCTCTTCAACCACCATCTTACCCTGGACGGGAATGATCTCCTCTTCTTCCGTCTCGCGTGGTTGCCCATGTCTCCAGCAGAGACCATTCTTCTCTTGCAGAACTGCCCCTTCTTCCTCTTGAGTGGGTAGCCGCAAGTGGTCTTCTGCTCCCTTGGTTGATGCTCAAATCGCTGGACTTGCTCCATCCCACAATTTTGACACTGCTGGATGCGCTCATCTATCTGCACCAGGTTGGGGGCATTGCAGCACTGATGCTGCTTTTGGGGAGTGGGGGTGCTATCTTCGAAATCTTCTTCATTCTCTAGAAAGAAATCCAGGAACTGATCCATCTTATTTCTTTCTGATGTCATATCTTTATTTATATCAATCTCGGACGTAGGCACACCTCTCTTTAAGGTGTCCTGATCCCCACTTTCCTGTGGGACGACTTGGCTATCACCGAATACATATGCCATTCTTGTATTTACCCTATGCTCAATAGGAATGCCCTCCGTTTGCATTTTGCCCTCGAGGTAGGGATTTTTTATGCATGATTTGCATGGATGTGGCAGAATCGGCCTTTTGATACTACTTATGATTCAAAATTTTGTACTGAAATACAATAAATTTATTGTTTCTAGTGCACTGGAAAGGTGACAAGTAGACTTGTTCCCAAGAATTTATATCTTCATGCACTTTTTCACTCCATTTTGTTTGTTTAGTTGTGGGTGTCTCTGAGTAAATGTCTAGAAAGGTATTATAAAAGAACCATGTGGACTTTTTATTTTTCTTTATATAATCTAAATTGTTGGATGTAATGTTTGGGAGTTTAAGAGTAGTTTGAATGTTTTGTTTCCACAAACTAGGTATCATATGAATTATTCCATAAAACTGTACGAAATTAGCATCTATATTATACATTTGTGTAAAATCTTCAAAACCAAGGAAACTATTGTTTTCTGTAATTAGATCATTAATAAAGAAAATTCCTGCACGACACCAATTTTCATAAAAAACTGGTTTTTTATCTATCTTAAGATTTGCATTAAACCATATGGATTGGCTCAAAAAGTCAGCCCCTGATTCCATGTGTTCTGAACTTAATTTGCTCCAATTATCAAAGATATCTTTCCAAAAATTATTAAACTTATCTGCAACTAATTTTATGCCTGAACTTTTCATCAAGAATATTTTTTCACCTCCATATCTAGTAAACTGATCCACAAGAAGTGATTTCCATGGAGACTGGTGGAGCGGATCAAGCAACTTATTTATCCAAGTCATCTTTAATGCATAGCAAAAAGATTTCACATGTGGCATTTTAAGTCCTCCATTCTCATATGAATTGATCAAAATATTACGTCGAATTTTATCTGGTTTATTATTCCACAAATATTCAAAGAGTATAGCCTGGAGTTTGTCTAGAATATAATCAGGAGGATTGGGTAAAACAGTAAGAGACTGAATAAGGATATGTAAAGCCATAGACTTGATTACTTTAATCTTACCCATAAATGTTAAATCTCTATAAAACCAGGAGTCCAACAAAGTTTGTATTTTAATAAGTTTTTCTTCAAAGTTAACTATTGTCTTATCTTCGCGAAATAGATCAAATTTTATTCCTAATAACTTAAATTTCCCAGTATGGTTCCAGTTTAATCTAGTTTCAGGTAACATAATATCATAAGAGTGTTTCTTTGAGCCAATCCATATTGCCTCAGATTTATCTAGATTTGCTCTCAAACCAGCACATTCAGAGAATTTTCTAAGAATATATAAAGATTTCTCTAAGGAGAATTGATCATCATCAAGTAATAAAGATGAATCATCTGCGTACTGACTTATCAAGTACTCAGAGTCATGTAATCTAATTCCATTTATATCTGGATTATTTTTTATGGCTGCACTCATAAGTTCTAAAGCAAGAATAAAGAGGTAAGGAGATAGAGGATCTCCTTGGCGAACGCCACGTTTAATTTGAAAGAAGTTTGAACAATGCCCGTTTGTTTAAACAGGGTTAGTTGGTAGGTATGAGTCTCGACGCTGATCGGAGAATGTATATCTAGTGAAAATAACTTACTAAAATCCAGTACATTCATATTCATAAAGTTTGTTAATTTTTTAGAATTATAAATAAGAGCATATGTCCTTCAGGTTAACCCGCCTTCATCTTCTCTCGGATATATTTTGTGTTATGTATTTTGAAAACTTCTCTGTACCCTTGTAAATTGGTTTTGAGAATAAAGAATATATTTAAAGATGTCTGTTTTTGGATATTTGGAAATATTGAGTAAAAATACCAAAAGACTGCAGGTATCAGAAATTTAGATACGGATAAATTCACCCCAAAGCTTTTCATTTTAGTAATAACGGTGAAAAGCATGATCTTCTGTTGGAGAATGATACAGCAGCAGTGGCGGATCCAGATTTTCTGGTAAGGGGCGGGGGACCCATAACTTTTCAATAAGAGGGGGCCCGGAACCCAATTTTCCGAAAAACCCCTAGGGAAATTTAAATATTTTCCAACTTAGGGGGTCCGGGCCACCTGCCCCCCCCCCCGATCAGCCACTGAGCAGTACGTGTTATCTAAATCGTTTTATCTACGATTTTCAAGTTCATTCTTACTTACTTTAGATGTGATATATAAATCAAGAGTTCACTGGGAATTTCTGCCTTTATTGAAGATTCAGTACTTCAGTAAACTGTAAAATACATGAATTCATTTTTGAGATATTCTAAACCAGAGAACAAACTATATGACCATGTCTTGTGAAAAGTATTTGCTATAGGTTTGGACCGGTGTCATATAGCCATTTTTCTCCATGCTAGTTTTTCCGGGGAAATTCTGGATCGATCCCAATTTTCCCCCCGGAAAAACTGGCATGATCCAATTTTTCCCCCAATAATTTACGGGGCAAAAACTGTATCAGTCCAGTTTTTCCCCTCAATGATGACACGATCCAGTTTTTCCCCCGACGTCATCGGTAATCTTGGCGACGTTCTCTTCGGCGCATTTTCTTCTTCTCTTTTAATGAGAAAGCCTTGTCGTCCTTATTCTTCTTTTTTTGTATTATTCTGATATGTACAATTTGTAATTTTGTACAAAAATTCTGTACAAATTATGATCAATTATAATTTTTTTTTCACTTTGCACAAATTACAAATTGTACAAAATTAGCTCATACAAATTATGATTTGTTCAAAATTAGCGCCAAAATGACCTGCAACTTGTACCTACATGAATATCATTGATATACTACTTACGGATGTTAACGTAGTCATTGGACCGTATGAGGTCAAAGTCAATCCGTAATTAGTAGTACTACTGGATCAAATATGGTATTCCTACACGAAAGAGTTTTCAAAATATCTTTAAAAGTTAACGCTGTCGCCGTAATACTTTGCACGCCAATGTCTCGATTTCCGCGACATGTATCGCGACCGACACAAAAAATTACAGCACCTAAATTTTTAATTTCCAACAAAGATTGAACTGACCTTTAACTGTTTAACTCCAACTGTTTTCATCAATCAATTCTAACTTGTAGGATGTTCACACTATTGAAGTTTGACTGTAAAATTACAAATGGTCATGTGTGTAATTTTTATTCTCAAGGGTCATAACTTGCTCTGATTATAATATTTATGACTAGAAATTTAGTGAACGTGTCTGGTGTGCTCCATTGTATTGAATTGAATATATTTTCATTAATTTCATCATTTGAGACAAAGTTTAGCAAATGTTGTTTGATTGCACAAGTTATAAGTGATTTTTGGGCTAAATTTGTACAAATTATAATCATCTTCGATATGATGCAGATTTTTTTTTTCAAATGATTCAACTAAAGACTTTTATGACCAAGATTTCTTTCAAATGGCCTATCAGTTTTTCAGAATGAGGTCTAAGAAAATGTTTTACCATGTGGTCAAATGGTAAATTGAGTTCCGCGCAGGCGGCTATCTTGGAAGAGGTCGGACAACTTAACCATGTTCAATAAAATGTAGTCTTTGACATTCTAGACATTGTTGCACTTTAAACTGGACTTCTATCTCAAATTTGAAATACAAGACAAAAGTTACAAAATCACGAAAAAAGTCTGACTAATGAAGGGCACTTACATCTACATAGGTTTTAGATTTTCTACAAAATATTCATGTGGGTAGATTTTGATATGCTGAACATTTTAGAAATAAAAATTTTACCTCTGTTCATATAGTTTTTTTTTTAGATTAAGAATTAAAAAAAAACATCAAAATTTTGAAAATTTTACAGAAAAGGGCAATAATTCAAAAATGGGTCATCAGGTTTTTTTTTCTTCAAAATTGCACGGTGGGTAGACCTTGTCATGTTGATCTTTTATACACTAGTCAGTTTTGTTTATATTTGTAAAGGTTTTTTAGTTATATGCCAAAAAAACTGAAATCAGCCTCTCTGTTCTTTTTTTAGCAATGACAACCATGTTGTTTGACCTGGGACAAAGAACTTTTTTTAGTAACGGCAGCCATGTTGTTTGACCTGGGACAAAGAAATGACAAATTTGAAACTAACTACCCTAGTAATAATTCAGTTGAATATTTGTTCCATTGAGCCAAGCGGTTTCACGATTTTTTAAAGTGAGCTAACGACGGACGGACGGCCGACGGACACGTACCAAGTGGTGGCAAAAGCCGTGGGTCAGACCCACGGATATTCCTCTGGATCCGCAAATTAGTTGATGTTCAGCAATCACAGAATACAAAATATGCAGGGTTAGTCCTTAAATATTTTTTTTTTACAGTTCATGCAACAAAACATTTTATGTACGAATTTTTTTATGAAGCATGGACTTGATCATTTATATTCAAATGAAGGTGGGGGGTTTGGCATGGGGGAAAAACGGCAATATGTACACATATTCCAGTTTTTCCTGGGGGAAAAACGACTCTGATCTAAAATTTCCTAGGGGGAAAAATTGGATCGATCCAGTTTTTCCCCCGGGGGAAAAACTGGCTTGGGGGAAAGTGGCAATATAACACCGGCACATACGATGTTAAAAGTAGTATAAAGAAATAGCGCCGGGTTCTTATATTGTAGGAGACCGAATGTTGATCAATTGAGTCCTATAAATAACTGCATTATATTAAGCGTTGCTATATTTAGTGTTATAAATATTCCAATATATTCTACATTTCTCCTGGACATTTTAGGAGTGTCGGAAAAATACTATAAGACATCTGATTTCGTGCTGAAAAATATTATTCATTAAAAATCAGTAAAATTCCATAATTTTTATGAATAGATGTAATCGTATCGACGGTATTTTTTAAAGGAAAGCCAATCATTATAGAATACACCTTTCTCGGCCTTTTGATCATCCCAAGATAACTTGTGTAATGTATTTAAAAAAAATGAGTCTCCAATACACAAACAAATGTATTTCTATAATATACACGTGGTTAGTGCACTTTATATAAGCTGTTTCATTGGCTGGTCCAAAAGAGGATTCCTGGGGGTTGGAACCTTCTTTTTGGGCTATTCGTATATTTTTCCATGAATATCCTGATATTTTATCTAAGAAATATCACCAAAAAATTTCGCGCCTCTGACAACACAGAAAAAATCGCAAGAATTGAAGTAGGGCTTTATCAAGGTACTCCTCGACATTGCAGGGCATGCCTCAGGTGCAACTCGGACGAGGTTGACGATGAGAAGCATTTTTTATTATTTAGCAAATCGCATTGTCCCTTAGTGTCATATGCAATTTGATTATTTGATTACCAATTAGTCCGTAGACTGGAATAACCCCCGTGCACCCCCCCCCACTTATGAAACCCAGCCAAATTTCTAAGTCCGCTTACATCCCTTATTCAAAATACAACGTGTTAATATGCATAACTTGACCTGCACGCAATGTAGAAACAGGACCCTCTTTAGACCCACCAAACGGAATTTGGGAAAATTTAATTTTTTAAAAAAAGGTTTTCTTTCAATTGCTTCAAATTATTGATTGGTACCCCTCAACTATAAAAAAAAAAGTGGTATAAAATGATAGCCTATGGTAAAAACTTTACAAATATCCCACATAAGTACCATTTATGTACCTAATACGTATAAAAATTGAAAAACCTCACCCATACCCCTTCAAAATGTTGACGTAATTTTAAGATTTTTCTCGAAATTGTGTAAGTTCAATGGTATATAGAACCCAGTGTGTTTTTCATTGTTTTTTTTGTTTGTTTTTAGTCGTTTGATGTCCGTTCTTAAAAAATTAAACATAGTAACATAATGTTTATGTGTTTTGAATGACCAAGCTATCACTTTAAGATAGACAAATAAAACAAATCTTTTAATATTTTCGTTTTCAACACAGTTCTATTCCCTTTTTGCATTTTTGCCTCAACTTATCTATGAGTTGTTCCAATTCATGAAAAGTGGGTATAAAATGAAAGTACATAATGTCTTCTTTACCACCAGTACAAATTATAGTCATTTTGAAGTATTATAATCTTCCTACATCCCGAATAAAATTACCCTACCCTAACAAGTTAACTCTAAAATTGTCAATTTTTTGTCTATATTCGCATAAAAATAACCAGAACACACAAAATATGTTTTGTACATGTATATGACAACGTTGCATGAATTGCATCATGATTTGGAATTTCAACATCTATTTGTGACCTGAAATTGATGGAAAATGGGAATTTTCAACATTTCAGATTTGTCAAAACTTCAGTGTTAAATCGTTATATATGTCAAATCTGGAGGATGTATCTGCAGATCTGCAATTTAATTCTTCTAAGCGATACATGAATTGTCTTAAAACAGTGTTTTGAAAATCAAGGAGTGTTTAATGTGACTCTAAATACCGAATATCTTACCCCTAGTCCTACCCAAACAAATTTTCCCTAAAATTGTCAATTTTTTGTCTATGTTCGCATAAAATTAACCCAAACACGTAGAATGTGTGTTGAATATGACAATGTTGCATGAATTATATCATTATTTTGTATTTCAACAGCCATTTGTTCACTGAGACTCAATATTTTGTCTCAAATCGATGAAAAATGGGAATTTTCAACATTTCAGAATTTGTCCAAATTTCACTGTTAAATCGTAATATATGTCAAATTTGGAGGATATATCTGCAGATCTGCCATTTAACTGTTCTAAGCGATACATTAGTTGTCTTAAAACAGTGTTTCGAAAATCAAGGAGTGTTAAATGTGACTCTAAATACCGAATATCTTACCCCTACCTCAACAAATTTTCCCTAAAATTATCATTTTTTTGGGGTCTATATTCGCATAAAAATAACCAAAAACACGCAAATTCTGCATTGCATATAATAATGTTGCATTAATTATATCATTAATTGTGATTTTAAGTCCCACTTGTCAGCTTAACAAACTCAATATTTTGTACAATATTGATGAAAAATGGAAATTTTCAGCATTTCAGATTTGTCCAAAATTCACTTTTAAATAGTAATATGTGGCAAATCTGAAGGATTTATCTGCCGATATACCAATTCATTTTTCTAATCCGATACATAAGTTATCTTAAAACAATGTTAAGAAAAACAACGAGTGTTCAATGTGACTCTAAATACAATAATTTTACCCCTACCCCATAGAAAATAATGCTTAAAAATATTTTAGATTCCGAAAATACCATTTTCAAAATTTTTTTTACCGAAAATCAAAATTTTAAGGACTTTAATGGTCTTATTTTTCAACATTGTAGCACAACTGATAAATTACGCATAAAAACTAGATCAAATGCAAGATCTATTCATCTGAAAAGAACTGACGGCTTACAAATCGTCATTTTCGCAATTTTTTGCATGGGGTACATTTTTTGTATCCTCAGATCATAAAAATGGCGTAAAGTTGCCAAGCTTGTGTACACTGTAAAAGATATTTAATAAGCCTAAATTTGGTACCAAATTTCAGTACATCTGACTTATCTACATAAAAATTATGGAGCTTAAAAGCTGAAATTAAGGTTAAACCTGAAATACAAGAATTTTGCGTGGTGTACTATAAAAGTGGTCCTATACTGTCTATGCGAGCATGTTATATTCGTGTTAACATGTTTTGTTTTGAAGAGGGGATATAAAAGAACTGAAAACTAGAGGCTCAGAGACTGACCGATTGCTCGAACTGCAACAACTTGAACACCATGGACGCCTCGAACCCTTTTTGTGGTCCATTTGTTCACGTTTAAACATAGTTCGACCTCGATATCTCGAACACCCCGTTGGCTCGAACTGTTTTCAACGGTCCCTTCCAGGTGTTCAAGCCATCCAAGTTCAACTGTACATACGTCATTCCAATACAGTTTAGTTAAAGTTGCTTAAATAGTTTCAGAGAAGGAGATGAAAAGGATGATTTTTCTCATAGGCTCCAATGTAAAACTAATGTTATGCGCTGGCTGCCATATTTTTGTCAGATCGGAATGAAATGAACATTTTTTTTAAAGCACCTTCCTTACTTCAACCCTGTAAAGTTTGGTTCAATTTGCTTCAGTGGTTTCAGAGAAGATGAAAATGTTATTTTCCCATCCATGCATAGGTCTACTATGTTTACTATGTTTTGCACTGTTGGCCCTGTTTTTGTCCGACTGGAAAAAATGAGAAATCTTTGTAAAAGTCCTATAGTACATGATTTATGTTTAGTTAGGTTGATTTTCATTCAGTGGATTCAGAAAAGAAGATGAAAATGTGATTTTCCCCATGGGTCCAATGTTTTAAAACCTAAATTCCGCTTGGTGGCCATGCTTTTTGTTTGATCGGAACAAAATGAGCAAACTTTGTAAATGACTATTAGTACTTCATTCCTGTAAAGTTTGGTTGAATTTGCTCCAGTGATTTCAGATGAGAAATTGAAAATGTGATTTTCCCATAGGGTCCAATGTTGAAGAATGTTCCGTGCTGTCGGCCATGTTTTTTTTCGGATCGGAACTAAATGAGCACCTTTAGTACATCATTACTTTAAAGTTTGGTTCAATTTGCTTCTTGGTTTCAGAGGAGAAGATGAAATTGTGATTTTTCCCATAGGGTCCAATGTGAAACTATGTTACGTGCTTGTGGCCGTATAATTTTTTTATCAAAACTAAATGAGCAATCTTTGTTAAGGATCTTTAGTACATAATTCCTGTAAAGTTTGGTTAATTTTACCTCATCAAATTCAGAGGAGAATATGACGATGTGATTTTTCCCGTAGGGTCCAATGTTAAACCCAAGTTCGGCCCTGGCGGCCATGTTTTTATCGGATCGGAACGAAATGAGCAATCTTTGTAAAGGACCTTTTAGTACATCATTCCTGTAAAGTTTTCTTGAATTTGCTTCAGTGGTTTCAGAGGATAGGATGAAAATTTGATTTTTCCAGTTGGGTCCAATGTTAAACCTAAGTTCAGCCCTATCGGCCATGTTTATTATTTGATCGGATCTAAATGAGCAATCTTTGTAAATGACCTTTAGTACTTCATTCCTGTAAAGTTTGGTTGAATTTGCTCCAGTAAAATGAAAATGTGATTTTCCCATATTGTCCATGTTTTTTATCGAATCGGAACTAAATGAGCAATCTTTGTTAAGGACCTTTAGTACATCATTCCTGTAAAGTTTGGTTGAATTTGCTTCAGTGGTTTCAGAGGAGAAGATGTAAACGTGATTTTCCCATAGGGTCCAATGTTAAACTATGTTCTGTGTTGGCGGCCATGTTTTTTATCGGATCAGAACGAAATTACCAATCTTTGTTAAGGACCTTCCATCCATCATTCCTGTAAAGTTTGGTTGAATTTGCTTCAGTGGTTTCAGAGGAGAAGATGAAAATGTGAAAAGTTAACGGACGGACGTCGGACGACGGACGCCAAGTGATGAGAATAGCTCACACTGACCCTTTGGGGCAGGTGAGCTAAAAAAAAAAGGTCTAAATCATATGTGTGGGGGGAGGGGTGCTTGGAAAGTGATTTCAGCCCATGGCCTAAATATGCTGGCTTAGCTGCATTTGGCACGTGGATGGCACTTCTGGTCCTGGAGCCCTATTACAAGAAATTATTTCATTGTTTAGTGTTCAAGTTTGTGAAAAACATCTACTACAACAATTGGCAAAAAGTCTGTATGTTATTAAGCACCGTCTCTTGGTGTCCCCAACAGTTGAGTCAAAAGTTAAAGCGGATTTTTCTGCTTTGTTCGGGAGAATATCATGCTCTTGTAGCCTGTTTGTATAAAATTGAAATAAATAAATATCTTTCAAATTGTAGCTCTATATATCTATCACAATTAGTTGTTTTTATGCAAATCATATCATTGTTCTGTGTATGTGTTTTGTGTCATGCCCTCAGATAGTCGAAAAGCCGCCTAATTCTTGCTGCTTTGTTTTTAACATCGCCATTTGTACACCTTTGCACCTGTTTTAAACGCGCACACCCTACAAAGTGGCGTAATCAACCTATTGATGGTGGCCGGTGTCCGGTAGAAGTAGAAGTTTGTGTTGGGTCATAAAAAAGAAAATGATTATGTTTTTTTAATTTGAACATGGCATTGGCGGATCCAAGGGGGTTCCCGGAGTTTGAACCCCCTTTTTTGGACAATCAATTATTTTACATGAATATACTGATGTTTTATAGAGAAATATCCCAAAAATTTTCGCGCCTCGCTCCCGGCTCGGCAAAATCTCCTTTCACTTCTAACTTGGAAGCCCCTTTTTCAAATTTACTGGATCCGCGCCTGCACAGCTTAACTTAACCAATTTCTGTTAAATGAGAGAGGGCTTTCAAAGACTGGTTACTGCTATGAAATCCAAATTATCTATGGCTGTGAAATGGATATACAAGATTCCAAATGGAGACAACTTTTAACATCGATCATTAAAAACTCGTAAGTAGGTAACCTGTGGGTGTTTTATTTTATGTTACCACAAATTAATGTTGGGCAAAAAGAATATTCGTCTATTTTAACCGCCGTAATTATCTGTAATCTTAGAAAGAACCTACTTTATAAAAGAAAAAAATATACGTCACGTCGAATCTGTCCGCTCAGTCGTGAGTTTGTGACGTATATCTTTTATCGGCTTCTGTGTTGCAGATTTCATGAATATAACACCGCTGAACGTGCAAGATCGAGAAATCTCAGACAACAAGGGTAAGATTGACGAGGCTTGTCGAATCATAGAACCATTGAAATCTTACTCGAGAGTGTCTGACTGAGATTTCTAAATTTTACATTTTCATTAACAGTGCCGATTTGATTATTTTTCTCATAATAAATATTTAAAACAACAAAATACGATTTGTTTACCACCAAACGGTACTGGACATCGGACTTTCCTGAGTGAAGTCAGTGACGTTAGACTAACTGACTTTTCTGTCTTGTACCCTGGAGTACCGGTTGAAGAGTTCACATTTCCCGGTCAAATATTAAAGGCTATTCAACATAGCCGTCGTAAAATAAAAATGCGCTCTCATTATCTAGGCCACTGGCTATTGCAAAAAAAAATATCAGTATTTGAAAAGATCGAGTGCGTTTTGGTCAGTTTGCACAGAGACATATATATATGTCTCTGGTTTGCACCAAGGTGCAAAACCTAATTTGAGGTTGCGCTCGTCAGAGATATACACTGAGATCTTTACAAACTGAAGCGGTGTGAATTTCGAAGTTGTCATGACATTTGTGCGAAATCGTGTGGTTTTCTGACGTTTAGCATTGTATCAGTATGATCCACACATGATCAATTGTCTCTAACATATTCTCTATATACACTAATAAAGTATTGTATATTGTATAATAATAACGGAATATAATGAAGTTTATTTTAACCAATGCAAGTAACCAATATTATTGCCAACCTCGTTTACTGATTTTCTTTTTAATCCCATGACCCTGCACCCCCCCCCCCCAACATAATGGTCCATAAAAACAGGAATAAAAAGTGGCAAGGAAAGAAATTTTGCTGCGTTAATCTATTAGTTAAACAACAAATATGTGCTCGGCAAGATTTTTTGTTGTTGCGTATTTATTTAAGGTTTTTTATGGAATATTCGTCGAGTCCTCGAGGTTTGCTCCAATCGATAGGTATCAGTTCGACTGGTATCAAATATATTAAAACATGTGCACATGCGCAGTGACAACTTTTACAAGGACGCAACAAAGTTCTTAAATCTCCCTACATTTAAGTTTTTATTCTGTAAGATTCGCAAAATTTAAAAGTCAATTTTTAAGTTGAATTTACAGACATGAAAACAACAAACTTAATGTTTTGATCTTGAATTTATGGACGTTTTAGTATTTGCCGTCAGGTGCCCTCCATTTTGAATAACTCCGCCGAGGAATTGTTCATTGCTCGTATGACCCTCTACTGACAATTGCCGTTAGGCTTGATTATTATGTTTTTTGTTAAGATTTTCGAAGAATTACCTTGCGTATGGTCCACTATGAACATTTAAAATAAGGTGTTTACCTTCTTGTAGGAGAAAGCATCTCCTTGGACAAGTCCAGGGAAAGTTTAACATTATCGATTTTTACCGTGGAGTGCATTTTCGTTGTGTGTGAAGAAAGCGTTGACAGTGAACGGTAACCGACGACAATAATGAGGAATCCCCGATAATATTGAGGATTTTCCCTTCGTCTGTCAACCCTGTGTTTACGTTTTTTGAGTGCGCGTTATACAGACAACTTGATTCTTCAATGTTTTATCAATTCTGTTGGATTTAGAGACCATTAATTGTGTTAAATTGTGTGATTATGGCAAATATTTTAAACAAAGATCCGCGCACATACCAGCAAGAAAAGATTGAGTTTTTGAAAGAGCTCAATGTATTTCACAAAAACAGGGGGTAAGTTTACATTTTGAACTCTTATTCCAGACTCATATTGTATTAATGCAACAGTTGATTTTCAGTTAATTGCTTGTTATTTTGTTTTTCAGGACACCGTTTGAAAAACTACCTAAAATCGGTGGAAAAGAAATCGACTTGTATCTGTTGTATCGGCGTGTGATCAGCCTTGGTGGATTGAGAAAGGTAAAGTCGGTTTGAATTTACCTCCGTTCACAGTCAAATAGTGTATCAATAGAAGCCACGCGTTTCTCTTGTTCTGTGATTATCATTATGATCTATAAATATAGACAATAATAGATCGAAAGATTTTAATACATTGCCATTTTAAAGATGGCTTCCATGTTGTGGTTGAAGGGGAGGGGCTTAAACTGTGCATTGCAAGTTGGCAAAATATTTTTTTGAAATGAGAAATATTTGTAAACAATTTTTGACATTTTACCATTGTACAAAATTTGTGTACATTATATTTATCTGAATAGTTAACTTTAATTTAAAAAAGATATTTATAAATAGGATAAATTAACTTAAGAAAAGCATGTGTCGTGAGGCAATGTGAAGCACATCCCAAATATTTCACCCTCCCAGAAACTGGATTTTTTTGTCAGGATTGAAAATAAATAATTTTAACTTTTTATACATAGTTTAATTAATTTTTTACGTTTTAAGTTATTTTCATATAGAAAATTGTGAACATGGTCATTTGTGGATTGTATCATATGTAAATTTAATTGGTGTGGTTATTGTAAGTTTTACACCACAATTGAAATTAGTACATGTATTTTAAATGATGGCATTGCATAAAGGATTTTTATGATAAAATTGAAAGTTATTGAAGATTGAATGAGACTAATAAACATGATAAATGGCACATTCAATGCATTATGACTCAATCTGTTGCTGAATTGACTTGATTTTGAACTGAACTGACTCAATCTGTTGCTGAATTGACTTGATTTTCACACAGGAACATTCTTCTCTCCACATTTTAATTGTGACATCATTTTTAATTGACAAACATGTAGAATGTTATATATTATTCAGTTTGATGCAGTCCTATATTGTAAACACTGTGATTGTAAACTACATTGTCATGATTGTGATATCTCTAGTTTCTTGATCGACCAATACTTTTCAGGTCAACAAGGGGCTCAAATGAATCTCGGAAAACATAAAAAAAGAAGAAAAAATGTCAGTTGGATATTTCATACATCTGTATGAAGGCATAATAATTTATTCTCTGTAAATGTAGCTGGAAAAAAGTTAATTAGTCAGAAAAAAGATGTCAGTAGGGACATCGTTATTTTATGAGGGGGGGTGTTGTCGCTGGATGAGGTGAGCTAAAGACAAAAAATATCCAATTAAGAATACATTATGCATTTGTATCTGCCAGAGATTTCTCTTCTTATGGGTCATGTTGTGGTAAAAGACAGAGATCGGCCTTTAGATTATTTTTCTTCATGATTTTTGTTATCTACTTTATTTTGACTTTGTGTTATATTTTTAAACTTCTCTAATTTTTTACATTTAATGCATAAATTTTTTGCACACTGACCCCTCTTTTTGTTCAAAATAATATACATGTACATTGAAGGTCGTTGAAAGGAACAAATTCTCAAAGCCTTGTCAATGGAAAATCTAGAAGGATTTAGGTTCTCACCAAAAGTTTGAGTGCTTATAACTCAAAAAAGAGCACATACACTGACCTATATTTTTTTACTCATTTATTGTCAATGTTCTAACACTTTCTAAAATTCTTAAAATTCTGGACATGAGAGGAGACCCACTTTAAGGTGAATTATTGAGAAAATGAAATTCAATGTATGAAAATGAGACCAGGCCTTCAAGCGGCCCTATATTTCCTATAATTACTATAAAATCCCTATCTTTTTAACAGTGCCCTATATTTTGGCTTAAAATGGGCACTTTCCCTATATTAGCCCTATTATTTCATTTTTACAGCTCGTGTAGAACTCCATCTTTATTTTTTGTCAATAACAAATACCCTTGAAAAAAATTTTAGCCTCCCTTCGCTCGGCATGGAACATCACTAAATACAAAATTTCTTTTTGTTTTGCATTCACTTCTTGCTGCGTTGTTGCAAATACTGAATATATACATTTTGGGCTTTTTATGCACATGTATTTAAAAAATATCAGGTGCAGAAAATATTAAAAGAGTAAAAAATAACCCTATATTTGCCCTATTTCTGGTAACATTACCCCTATAATTCCCTATTATTCAAGAAAAACTGCCCTATTAAAAGCCCTATTTTTGAGCCAAACACTACGTGAAGGCCTGTGACAGACAAATCAAAAACTCCAGAGGCCTTGCAGGACATTCGGTCAGGCAAATAAGGAAAAACTACCAGACCGAAGATAAATTTACAGGACCTACAGTTTCGTCGCACAATAGGAAATGTCAAATTTATGCCTGACATTCGCTCCTGCAGGCTGATAATTTTTGCCAGACCAACTCGAGTTTTGCCTGATTTGTCCTTCGGTCAGGCAGTTTTCGATATGTCTGCTGTGAGACAGACATATATAGTCCTGATCCATATTTCGTAGTCTTTTGACTGTGTGTTTACTTAAAACATTTTATGGCAGTATACAAAAAACATACTTTTTATGCCCCCAGATCAAGGATCGGGGGCATATTGTTTTTGTCCAACAGTCTGTGCATCCAAAACTATCATTTGAACTATTCCATACTTGGCAAGTGTATAGGTCTAGTCAAGAGGAACATAAATATGCCCCAAAAAATTAGGTCAGGTCAATTTTCAAGGTCCCCGAAGTTAAAAAGGATTAAATTGGTTGTTTTCCAATATTTTATTGTAGAATCCTTATTGTTTACCCTATTGAGATGGGGTTTGCTTTATGTTATCGCTAATAACATTGCATAACTGTAATATGTCAACAGATTTGATGAGGTAGCATTTACTATTTTTGAGAAACAAGAAATGGGGAAAAAATTAATTTTTTTCATTTTTTGTCAGATCTACAATGTAGATCATGATGCAGTGCTTTTCGGTATGTTTCTTATAGCATGTTTAAACAGATACGTTTAATAATTAAAACCATTTTCAATAAACAAAAGGCCCAAAGGGGCTGTATCCTATTTAGAATAAAGGGGTTGAATTGGGTATTTTTATGGTAATAAAAAACAACTTCTGTACTACAATGTATGTAAGATAGACTTTTAATACTTGGCAAGTGTATAGGTCTAGTCAAGAGGAACATTAATATGAAAAAAATTAGGTCAAAGGTCAAGGTCACAGAGGTCAAAAACGGTTTAAATTGTGTATTTTCATATATTTTACTATAGAATCTGGGGCATGTCACAAACACATCTAGTTTCATTTGATAATGAGCAAATGCCCTTTTTATACGACCGCAAAAAATTTTGAGGTCGTATATTGGTACAAAATGTATGATACTGGCGGCGGCGGTGGCGGCTGTAGACACTTCGTTTCTGTGCGATAACTTCAGTTCTAGTTGATCAATCCTTATGAAATTTTAACATAATGTTGCTTGTCACAAAAGGAAGGTTGGGATTGGTTTTGGGTATTGTGGCCCCGCCCGTTTTTTAAAAAAGGGCCTAATTAGGTGTTTTCATATATTGGGCTGTAGAATATTTATTATTAATCGGATTTTGATGGGGTTTCTTTCAGTGTGATCCTAAGGAAATTTCTAATCGGAAGTACGCCAACAGATTTCATGTCACATGTACCGTTAATGAGATAAATCGGTCCCAAAAGGGGGAAATTTCAAAAATCTATTTTTTTTTTCATTTTTTGTCCAATTTTGATGCAGTTTTTTTCATTAGATTCCTTATGAAAAAATAATAAAGCGCTCAACTTTTATATTTTTTATAACTTGTTTCCTTTCCCAGCTATGAGGGGCCGAACGGGGCCAAAATTGCAAATTTGCTGATTACCTGAAATTTTTATTTTTCATCGGATTTCGATGGGATTTTTTTCTTTGAATTCCTCTTGTTATAAGCTTTCTGTAGTATGTCAACGGATTTTGCGTAGCTCTTACCGTTTCCGAGCTACAAGGGGTCAAAGGGGCCAAAATTGCAAATTTTCGAAATATGTGAAATCTTTATTTTACATCGGATTTTTTTCTTTGAATTCCTCTTGATATAAGCTTTCAGTAGTATGTCAACGGATATTGGGTAGTTCTTATCGTTTTTGAGCTACAAGGGGTCAAAGGGGCCTAAATTGCAAATTTTCGAAATATGTGAAGTCTTTATTTTTCATTGGATTTCAATAGGATTTTTTTTCTTTGGATTCCTCTTGATGCAAGCTGTCAGTAGTATGGCAGCGGATTTTGCATAGCTCTTACGTTTTTGAGCTACAAGGGGTCAAAGGGGCCAAAACTGTAATTTTTCGAAATATTTGAAATCCTTATTATTCATCGGATTTCGAGCAGATTTTTTTTCATTGGATTCTTCTTGATATAAGCTTTCAGTAGTAAGTCAACAAATTTGGCATAGCTTTTCCGGTTTCTGAGCTAAAGGGCCAAAGGGGCCAAAATTGCAACTGATTCAAGCTCCATATTGTGTCCATTTAATTACTGTATCAAGCTCTTTTCTGTGTCCTCATTCATTTAGGATTACACTTGTTCAAATTTTAGTATTCGACATGCTGCGGTCGTATCATGCTGCGCTCGGCATAGCCCTTTATTATTTTCATGTAAAATGTACATGTAGATTAAATGTTCATCAGACAGTTCCAAAATCCCATTTTTAGCTCACCTGGCCTAAAAGGCCAAGTGAGCTTTTGCCATCACTTTGCGTCCGTCGCCTGTCGTCCGTCCGTCCGTCAACAATTTCAAAAATCTTCTCCTCTGAAACTGCTGGGCGAATTGTAACCAAACTTGGCCTGAATCATCACCAGGGTATGCAGTTTCAAAATTGTGTTCGATTAGTCCGAGG
>MJUU01063386.1:33686-49021 GCA_002080025.1 Modiolus philippinarum
AATTTTTACTGTAAACCAAATTTTCCGTCAAAGATTTCTTGGCTTCTACTGAAGGGAACAATTTGAAATTTGGTGTGAAGCTTGGAAATGATGAGTTGTATTGTGTAAGCAATTTTCAAGTTTGTCGGACATCCACTTCCTGTTTACCGATACTTTTAATTTTCACTGTAAACCAAATTTTCCGTCAAAGATTTCTTGGCTTCTACTGAAGGGAACAATTTGAAATTTGGTGTGAAGCTTGGAAATGATGAGTTGTATTGTGTAAGCAATTTTCAAGTTTGTCGGACATCCACTTCCTGTTTACCGATACTTTGAATTTTTACTGTAAACCAAATTTTCCGTCAAAGATTTCTTGGCTTCTACTGAAGGGGATGATTTGAAATTTGGTCTAAAGCTTGGAAATAATGAGTTGTATTGTGTAAACAATTTTCAAGTTTGTCGGACATCCACTTCCTGTTTGCTGAGACTTTGAATTTTTACTAAAAACTAAATTTCGGTCACAGATTTCTTGGCTTCTACTGGAGAGAATGATTGGAAATTTGGTTTGAAGCTTTGAAATGATGAGTTGTATTGCAAAAGTGGTTTTTCAAATTTGTCGATCAACCACTTCCTGTTTGCCAATACTTTTACTTTTTACTATAAACCAAATTATCTTCATAAGATTTTTAGACTTGTATCAATTTGGAATGATTTGATATTAATTCTGAAGCTGAAAAATGACATGGTTTGGTAAAAATTCAAGAATTCACTGTATTCAGCAAATTACTGTATCAATGCATTTGTGTCAAACAGAATGTGAATCCACACTTACCTCAATTTTACTTTTGCGTGGAATTAAAGGATCGAAATTGCGGGGCCCTTCCGACAACGCCAGTTTCGACATGCTCTAGTTTCTGTTTTTTCCTCGGGACTTCCTGTAACCAAATCACATCCCTGGTTTACTACCTGTTCAAAATTGTAGAGTACTCTAGGAACTTTGGTGTATTGATCAGTTAAAATTTAACCAGACTTAAGAAAATTTTAGTACCAGACCAAAGATTTTCAAAAATTACATAGATACATGTATGTACAAGACCAAAGATACAATAGACTTTATTTCCTTGATTGGAAATAAAGTCTACTGTATATGCACAAGACCAAAGATTTCCAAAAACTTCATAGATACATGTATGTATGAGACCAAAGATACAATAACCTTTATTTCCTTGATAGGAAATAAAGTCTACTGTATATGCACAAGACCAAAGATTTCCAAAAATTTCATAGATACATGTATGCATGAGACCAAAGATTTCCAAAAATTGCATAGATACATGTATGCACAAGACCAAAGATTTCCAAAAATTAAATAGATACATATATGTACTCAAGGATAAACCATGATTCTACTGGATATTCAATCTGAAATTGGTGGATTATTATCTAATCGTGGGTGTTTTTTTTTTTTTTTTTTTTTAAGAAAAACCAAGTTTCAAAATACATGTATCTCAATACAAAGTTCAATAATAGTATTGGACATAATGTTTGAAATTCAGTGGATCAGCATCTGGTCAAAGGATTTTTGTCTCTCAAAATACAGATAAAGTATTTGACATATGTTTGAAATTCAGTGGATTTGTTCAGTGATGAATGGATTTTATTAATCTTTAAGCATGTGATCGTTTCTTATATCCTGGATATCAATTACTTTTCAGTAGACTACAATGGGTATTTTCAGGAATCATTAGATTGCCCTCTCAAAAATTCAAGAAATTTTTATTAAATTGGAACTACATTTGCGCCTTATGTCATAATATATAAATTTTCATGAAATTTCGTTCTTAATTTTTGTCACAAAGAATTGCAGCCATTCAACACCTGTGTATTCCGGCAAGATGTATACTGAGAACACAGAAAACCATACTTGAAATAAAATATAAAACAGCTTTCAATTCATCATACTAGTAGTAAAAAAAAAACCTGTGCAAAATCACATGTAATCGCGCTCAAATTTAGGGGGTGGCATCCCTCTCTCTGGTAAAAATAAAATAACTTAGGTTAACATCCAGGTTGTGGCAAAAAAATTTTTTGTAGAATTTGTGATTTTTTAGAAAGGTTGCATAGCAACGCTTTCTAATGTCATGACCAGGGATCCGGAAATGCCACTTTTTTTGTCGGTCATGACCGAAATTTTCAATTTTTGACCGAAATGAATTTCAACTTTTCGGACATTCAAAAATATTGTATGTAAAAAAATCGGACATTCTACAAGACAATGCATAAAGAATTTGACTTAAATCACCAAAGTGTTAATTAAATTTGATGTAAATTATTAAATAAACATGTCATCATCTTTAATCGGATTAACAGCACGTGATTAGGACAGGTAACACCTTTGTTGATTGCCAATTACGAATTAATTACCTTTGTGATGATGATAACAAGGGGTGGTAAATACCCAGGGATAAATAATGGCAAAGGAAGCGTTTGAAATAGAGGATTTTACTTCAAACGTGATATTTTCTTTTAATTTCAACTTTAATACCGACCGGTACTTTTGTTTCTACTTACTTTCCGATTGCGCTTGTGTGTTCATAAACGATAAAACCCTAAAATTGCTGTAAATAAAAATAAATTTAAATCCCACTGAATTTCGTTAGTGCCTTGAATAGCCTTTCCAATTTTAATGCATTTGAATTTCACAGATGTTTCCGATTTTGTTCAAAATTACAACACATGTGTCACTTCCGGTTTACTTTTGTTTAGTCATTGAAGGGAATATCAACTGTAATTTTGACATTTGGACATCGCTGCTGATAATAAACATGTATTATTAATCTAATGCAGTGATAATACAACGTCGGGCATCAGAATACGAGACAAGAATTATACGTTGCGTAGAAAACATAGCTTAAAATAAGCATCATTGAAAAAAGGGGGGCAATAAAGACGATGTCAAAAATTTCATCCACATGTTCTGACCTCCCAAAAATGACCGAAATCGGTTCCAAAAATTTCTGGATCCCTGGTCATGACCCTGTCAGTTGAAATGCACTATGAAGATTTGAAAGAATTTGATGATCAGTTAAAAGAGTTATTTGATAAAAATGATTCCCCACCCCCCTTAACAATAAATTTATCACCGGGAAACTTTGGGTGATTTCGGAAGAATGGCTGGTCATTGTTCGAAATCTTCAACGGATCAAATAAAGTGCATCTTTGCAAATATTACAATATTGTTAAACTTGCATTTGAAATCGTTTAACGTTCTAACGTTCTAAATAATTTTACATAAACACAAGAGCGTTTTGGTTGCTTGAACGGCATGTAAACAAAAAACAAAAAGTTTCTGTAGCGCATGCGCAACAGGTGTTAAATGGACAAAGTGAAAGTAGAGTCAGCTGTTAGTTGCAACGTGTGAGTTTTGTATTTCATTGTCTGTGCGTTGTCAGAGGACTTATTTTGGGTAGATAATTTTGCTAGTGAAGATTTAAACGGTCTGGAGATTTGTTTTAACTTGTCAACGGAAGTCGTTAAACTTAGGCTTTGAGTCACCGTAAATTTTCTTTCATTATTGAACTTAACCTGTTGATGTTGATGTTGATGTTGCTTGTTTGTTTATCACATTTATTTTGTTAATTTTCCTTAAAAATTTTAGTCTTGCAGTCAGTTTTAAAACAGAAAACGTGATGTTGGAGTTCAGTTTCATATAGAAAGGGAGGTAATCATGTACAAATTGCTGTGGGATAACACCTTTATCATTGAGCAAAAACTACAAGTTTACTTTTAAGAATGACTTGTTTTATTCAGGTGACATTTTGAGGTTTTAATCTGATATTCAATTCAAACAGTACTTACTTGGCTGCAATTTGTTGTGACTGTGCTAACTTATTTTCTATGTTTGTAACAATGATTGATAGTAAACAAGTATGGATAGTACACTGCACACTTTTACCAAGTCTCTTAAATCTTTGAAAGCAACCTTTCTATTAGGGCTTTAAGCACTTTGATTTTCAATTGTGCCCCCTAGGTTTCACATCCTTGACCCACCCCTGGTAGTTCTGAATATATTCAAACATTTCCCCATAAAAACCATGAATAAAATACAAAGAATATGAATAAACTTAAAATAGTTCTTTTATGAAGAATACTGGGGAATAGCTGATGTGCAGAAATTCGATAATTAGTATTAGCATTATTATAACTTGGCCAATCATTAATTTTCTTATGTTCAATAAATTAATAAGCTGAAAAAATGAATTTGTATTTTCTATTTCTTATATTGGTATAATTATTTTACAGATGCTGTTAGAGAGATGTATGGACTGTCTCAGGATCTCGCTGCCTCAAGTGATTATGAAAAATTAGAAAAGTCTTTATTATCAGGACTTCCAAATGAAGTTGACTTTGTAATTAATGTTTGTACTCTCTTATCCAATGAAGGACGTCATATCTTAAGACTAGACCAGTCAAAATATCTACTTACACTTCTTATGGCTCATATAGGATTATTTGATTATGGTTAGTAGATTTGCTTAATTTGAATTGAAGGGTGAAATTATTGAACTAAAGGGTGTGTATTTTGAACACAACACAACACACCTAAACTAGTTTGCTAAATTTGAAGAAAAAGCATTTAGTTGGAGCTTTTGGCTGTACAAGGCGACATGTATTCATCTCCAAGTTTCATTTACAGTCAAACATGTCTTATGTGACCTTCCAAAGGAACCTCAAAATAGGGTTACATAAGACAGGAGGTATTTTAATACAGGTTCAATTTACAAAGAAAGCTCTATGAAGGGATATTAAAATTAGATTCATATAAGACAGGTTTATGCTTAATGAAGGTGGTTGATAAGGCAGATTTGACTGTACTTGGCTTTACACTATGTTTATACGACTATTATGAACTCTAATTTTATCCTATCGATCATCAAACACATATCTGGTCACAAATATTAAGAAGAAATATAATGAAAGTAGAATTTTTTACCTTCACTCATGCTAAAGGAATATCAATCGTATGCTTTGGTAGTACCAATATCCGGTGCCGTTCCTATGTGGTGATCTCTGCATAAGATGTTTTTTAGGATTGAGTCTTGCATTAAAACAGTACAAATAATAAGACAAAGTTAGGTGTAACACCTTTATGAGAAGAATAAAGATGTCTGTTTAATAAACTTTCATAAGTTTTCCTTTAAGTGAACATTTTTAGGGGCAAGTGAACTGAAATATTGCATTATTCTTTTAAGACTTTAAAACAATATGCAAATGATACATGTTGATATTTAATTGTGACATATTTTATTTTAGGTAAAGATGGTTTAGAAGATCTGTATGAAAATGGATGGTGTAAATTTTCTAAGAGGAACTATATAAGAGTGAGTATGGAAGTGGAACAATCTGGTGTGGAAAAAAAAATCATTTAAACACTATAATGAGTTTGGCATTAATATTCGCAGAAATTTTCTGCATTTTCAAAATACTTCTAGCTATTTCTTTTTAATTTTCTGCAGTTAAGTAAAAGAAAGATAACTCCAGATTTATTCATCACTTTACAAAGATAGCATGAGAACAAAGGCAATATGTTTTCTTTGTATTGTAGTTTTGGTTAGATACAGTAAAAGATAGTTCTGCAAAATTACTGATATCAAGCACAAGAGATTGCCATACAGGTAAGATCGTTTTACCATTCTAATGTTTTTAATGATGTCAAAAAGACATATCCAAGGAGGATCTATATAAATAAGAATATTGTTAGACCTTTTATTTCAAAATGTTTACAGATTTAAGGTCATTTTATGAATTTTTTATACGACTGCAAAACATTTGAGGTCGTATAATGTTATGGTGCTGTCGTTGTCGTTGGTGTTGTAGTTGTCGTCGTCTGTAGACACTTTTGTTTTTGGGCAATAACTTAAGTTTCTGATGACCAATCCTTATGAAATTTTACCACAGCCTTCCTTGGCACAAAAGGAAGGCTGGGGTGGGTTTTGGTCATTTTGGCTCCTCCCGTTTACGAAAAAGGGGCCAAAAAGGGCAAAATTGGGTGCTTTCACATATTTGGCTCTAGAATATGTATTATTTATTGGATTTTGATGGGGTTTCTTTCAGTGTTTTTCTAATTAAATTTCCCTTCAGCAGTATGCCAATGGATTTTATGTGGCTGGTACTTTTCACTAGATAAATGGGGCCCAAAAGAGGCAATTTTCAAAAATTTCATTTTTGTCTCGCCTGCGACGAAAGTCGCTGAAAGCGAGACATAGGTGTTACTCTCCGGCGGCGGCGGCGTCGTAAACTTTCATAAAACCTTAATAACTTTTAATGTATATTACTTATAAGCAACATCTTTTGTCCACAGGTAGCTGATGGTGTAAGCTTTCCAGCATCACATGTTTCAGATGACCTTGACCTTGTCTTCATGGTTCAATGACTTCATAAAAATTGCGACATAGTTTCACATTCAAGTTGATTTCTCTGGATATGTAATACATAGATCCATTATATTAAGTGTATTGATGTATCTTAGTAGGTGCATGCCAGTCTGCCACTTGTCATTTGATCTCGACCTCATTTGCACGCTTCAGTAACTTTGTCTACACTTGTTTTAATTTCTAGTCCGATTTTAATGCAGTTTTTTTTATGGATTCTTTTTGAAAATGAACATAGAGGTGCACCATCGGATTTTTGACAATTTGTTTGTTTTCCGAGCTATGAGTTGCCGAATGGGGACAAAATTGCAAATTTGCACATTACCTAAAATTTTTATTAGGGCCCCGCCACTTTGTGGCGGACGCCCTATAGTAATCAGTCTGTCCGTCCGTCTGTCCGAAACATTCATGTCCGGTCTATAACTTTTTTCTCGTTTCAGGTAGGCTTTTGATATTTGGCATGTGGCTAGGTCTTCTCAAGGCGACGTGTCGCGTACCTTGGTTGGTGACCCTTGACCTTGACCTTTGACCTCAGGGCCACATTCTTGCTTTTTCAATAAATTCGTGTCTGGTCTATTACTTTTCTCTCGTTTGAGGTAGGCTTTTGATATTTGGCATGTGGCTAGATCTCCTCGAGGCGACGTGTCGCGTACCTTGGTTGGTGACCCTTGACCTTTACCTTTGACCTCGGGGTCACATTCCTGCTTTTTCAATGACAAATTCGTGTCCGGCCTATAAGTTTTTGCTCGTTTGAGGTAAGCTTTTGATATTTGGCATGTGGCTAGATCTCCTCGAGGCGACGTGTCGCGTACCTTGGTTGGTGACCTACGACCTTGACCATTAACCTCAGGGTCAAATTCATGCAAGACAAAGTTGTGTCCTGGCTATAACTTTTTTCTCTTTTGAGATAGGCTTTTGATATTTTGCATGTAGATAGATCACCCCAAGAGGACGTGTCACGTACCTTGGTTGGTGACCTTTGACCTTGACCTTTGACCTCAGGGTCACATTCATGCTTTTTCAATGACAAAGTTGTGTCCGGGCTATAACTTTTTTCTCTTTTGAGATAGGCTTTTGATATTTGACATGTGGATAGATTGCTTTAAGGTGACATGTAACGTACAATAGTTGATGTCGCTGGACCATTGACCTCCAGGTCACACTTGGAGCGGGGCCCACAGAGATGGATACTATCTCACTAATGTCTAGTTTTTCATCTGATTTCCATGTGATTTTTTTCTTTGGATTCTTCCTGATATAAGTGCTATGTCAACGGATTTGGCATAGCCCTTACAGTTTCTCAGCTACAAGGGGTCAAAGGGGCCAAATATGTGAAATCTTTATTTTTCATCGGATTTCGATGGGTTTTTTCTTTGGATTCCTCTTGACATAAGCTTTCATCACTTTGTCAACCAATTTGGTATAAGTCTTACTGTTTCAGAGCTACAAGGGTTCAAAAAACAGGCCAAGGAATTATAAGGGTTAATAGTTTGTGTGCAGCTAATTACTGGGTCAGACTCTTTATTGCGTCCATTCAATTACTGTATCAAGCTCTTTATTATGTCTTCAATCATTTTGAGATACACTTGTCCAAATTTCAGTGTTCAACATGCTGTGGTCGTATCGTTCTGCTCTCGGCGTAGCCCTTATTCTGTGATGTCATCCTGACTTGTTAGAAGTTAGAACTATCATTTGTACTCATAGCATATGGAGGTTGTCACATTAGAAATAAATATATGATAGAGTTTAAAATCAATGATTGTATTCTTTGTCATGGCATCCAGGGAATGGTTTTAGTTTATCCATTTCTTCTTTTTGTTCAGATGATATGGCAGGACATGAAGTTTTAAATCTTGGAAGAGAAGTGGGAAAGAATGACAGAGAGGGACAAAGGGTGATGCAGGTAAAATGTACATTTGTATTACATCTTTGGCATGTACAGTATGATCACTACCCTGGTTAAATGCTGTAAATAAAATTGTGCTCCTATAATTATTTTCTTGACAGTTTAAAAAATAATCATAAGATCAGAAAAGAATGTCTTGTGCAAAATTGTCCTGGTATTACATACGAAGTGTACTCCTAGATTTCATGGATAATTTCTGGTTCAACTCTTATTAATAAGCGAATCAAAGATGCAAATAAAAATAAACTGCTGATATAAATTCATTTATGATTTTATTCAGATACATACATTGTATCTAATTTCAGATCTTAAATCAATGCAAAAAAATTCAAAACTTTTGTGTTTGATCTAATAGAAACAGGTGTTTTTGTAAGACCAACCCCCTAATTCATCTATTTTCAGAAATTTTGTTACACCATATAAAAATATTCGGGGGTATTGCAGAGTTGGAAATAACAGCCACCCCGCCTGCCCAAGGCAGTCTGATTTTGGACGGGGCAGGCTAATATTTTCAAAAATTTACATAGACATATAGCAAATATATTGAAATTTGAATTCAGGGCAGGCTAGAATTTGTAGTGAGTTTCTTACCCTGGATATTGAATATGTTTAATTGCTATAACAAAACGTGATTATCATTTACAAATTATGAATGATCTCACATGCTACCAATGTGCTTAATATCAACCAAATTGTTTGCAAAAAAATAAAACAAAAACCAAAAAAAAATGGGAAAAAAAATCCAAATAGAATTTAGCACATATTGTCATTAAGTGAGCTATGTACTTGAGATCTTATTGGAAGTCATAGTTTATACTTCATATTTTTTCTAGTTGGCTGTGATATTAAGAAATCTGTCGTTTGAAGATGAGAATTGTAAATTCATGGCATCTAGTGATCTTGTGTTTAGGTAAGTAAATGTTAATTTGTCACCTTAGTTTGTTATTTAGATAAGGCAGAAATGTTAACCATTACCATAAAATATCTGGCAAAATATAAAAAAAAATGCCAAACCAAACTGAACATATACCAAAGGTGAAATATAAAAAACAAACATCAGAATCAGACTAACATAAAATATACCAAAGTTAAATGTGAACTTGTTAACAAAAATTATGAGTTATCTTTTTGTCTACAGAAATGATAAAAGTATGTGCCAAACCCTGATAGGCACATAATTATATTTCCCATCTAACTCAAACACCTATGGAAAAGTTGAATAATGTTTGAAGTTACTGGAGTATATAGTGTAGCTTACGCAGCAAACATAGTTTAAAAAAACATGTGTCAAACCCTAAAAAGTACAACCATATTTTACTTCCAACTCCACCTCAAACACTCAAGGGAAACTGAATAATGTTTATTCAGTGTATCTTATGAAGCAGACATTTTATGAATATAAAAAAAAACATTAATATAACAGCTTGGCGGCTTAGCAGTTCAAACCTGAGCTACATGCATATTACCATTGCTCCACTATGACAGTGATCATTTTTTGATAATTCGATGCCTATTCCTCAATCAGTTTTAAAAATTGCATCTGCCTATTTCAAAAATTAACTCGGTAAACTTTATTTCCAGCCAACCAACCTAGTCATTTAAATCTTTAGCTGCTCAGATGTAACCATTCAGTTTTACCTGAGATTTCTCCATCAGTATGTGTGTTAAAATGGTCACACCTTAGCAGCTGTAGATTTACTTGTAAATGACCAGATATTGGTGTTGATCAGTTGAACAGATAATTGACTGAAGATGTTTTTCAAATAGGTAAAAGAAATTTTAAAAACATATTGAGGAATGGTATGGAACAGTGACCATGGTCAAAGTAGATCGAGTAAAATATTAGGAGTGATTGTGCATTATTGGACTGATCCTGATATTATTATTCCAAGAAGCAGTAGTGTTACATGACCAGAGGGAAACATAGATTGCTTTAAACTTGATGAATTCAGGTGTATAAAATGCTCACACATAAAACAATAGAAATACTTAAATCAATGAGATTTTGCTAAGCAGCTTATTTATAATATCAAGTTAAGTAATAGTCTTTATTTGTGAAAGGTGTTTATAGAACTCAACAGAATAATTTCAGTATTAGTCGTATTAGTTTACTGATGTTACAGAACTGTAGTAGCTAAGTTTTAAGTATAATTCAGAATCGTAGTTTAATGATGTTTATTTATTTTGCAGGTTTTTATTTTTATGTATACACTGTCATTATGGGTCCCTACGACAGCTAGCATTAGATACCTTCGGCAATTTAGCAGAAAAGGTATGTTAAAATAGGAATGTAAATTAGTGCAAAATTTATTTGACAGTCTTGTCTGAATCACCAGTCTGAAACTTCATTGCAGTATCTGAATTATTTAGAAAACCTCATCTCTGTTTTCCTGAATCTGTTTATCAATTTCATAATTTTTAAATTGTGCATTTTCGGAATTTTTTTTTGGAAATTAACGATTTAGTGATAGTCTAGCACATTTTTTCACCCATCATTCTGAAGACTATGGACAGAAACTAATAATAATGTTATGTTAACCATATAATAGTCAGAATTTTTTTGGGGAGGGGGAAAGTGAACTGATGAATTATGTATTTATTTTAGTTCACAAGTAATCTAATAGTACTTTATGTAACAATAAACTTGTGATGTGGCACATGCATACATCAAAAATGTGGTTAATAGATCCAACTTAAGTGGATTCTTATTAGTCTGCTGCCAGGTACAGCCAAAAGAGATAATAGTCATTGGTTTCCTAACTCAGTCTGTTAGTCCATTTCTGTATTTCATATACCGTATTCCTCGTATTAAGAGCCAATGCGCTTAGAAAATTCGAAGGGGGGGGGGGGCACTTATTAAGTGGAACTAAAACCGGGTTCCAAAATGAAGCTCTTGTAACAAAAGTCTTCAATCTTTTTTAATTACACGATGTAATCAATGTAAAAATGCTTCAACTATCTAAATCTTTGACAAACAGGCGTAAAAATTATGCTGATCAGTTGTTTGTACCGAAATGAAATGAAAAACATGATAACTCGATTGTTTACAACCGGAAATTTAGATGCATACGCATGCGCAAATGATGAAAAACAAATCAATGACGGAAAATTCTATGAAATAAATATCGAAATTACGGTTTCTAGTTGAAATTTTGAGGGGGCGCTTAAGTATTTCAAAGGAAATTAAGGGTTGGGCGCTTATAGTGGTAGGGGCGCTTAATACGAGGAATACGGTACACACTTGTGACATGGTATTTTTTGTACAGCAATTACTAGATCAGCCATTTCAAAAACTGTTATAAGTATAATCATCAAAAGTTCTTCCTCTTGTTTGGAATGTCCCAGTATTATGCTGGTTTGCAACTGGCTTGGTATTTGAAATGGCAAAAAAAAATATGTATTCTGTTGCAATTTAATTGCAAAGCTCCATATGAACAAAAATTTTGGTTGTGCTACATTTTTTGTCTCAAACACTTGCTCTTGAATATTGTAAGGGTAGAAATATACTTCCCAATCAAGATTAATACCCACAAAGGGAAATTTATCTGTCATAATTTTAGTCTTTGATCTTAGATGGACTAACTTTGTAGCTGTATGTAAATGAGAAACTGTACAAGTTTGAAGCAATGAAGGGATTTCCCGAGATTTGCTTGGGGTTAGTGCCAGTTACCCACAAGCAGACTGTTTGGCTTTTTCTTACAATGTACATATAAAATTACTCAAATCATTCAATGAAAAATTCTTTCTTTTTGCTCTTTCCATTATATAAATAAAATAACTTCATATAGACTGTTTTGTAACATGAATTTTCCATGGCTCTGATGGAATTCTCCCAATAGTTAACTAAATAATTGTAAAAGAAAATTTTCCAAGATTAAAAAATTTATACATGTTGTATGTGTAACATTACTTGTTTATTTTCAGTTGATAATTGATGACGATGCTGATAAGAATCTTATTCTAGACCTCATCAGTAAATGTATTTCTTCTAATGACAAGTTCGATGTTGTGAGAGGTAAATATTATGATATATTGTAAAATGTTAAGAAATTGTAGAATATGTTAATAGTTTAATAACAATTTTTTGATACTTATGTAAAATTCAAAAATATGTTAAGGTAGTCAAAGTTAGATAAAGCTGAGTGACTATCAGTAAAGGTCAGAGCTTTGTTAAATGATGAAGCATAGGAGTGGGTAGATAATTTATTAATTGAATCTACAAACTCTAAAATCAATGATCTTTCTGTAAAAGTGAAATATACTGTAAACAGATTGAGCAATGTGATATGATTATAGTATATGTAGTCCACACCTTAAATTATCAATTGCTCCTTTGAGAGTGTATTAAGGAGAGTTATTTTGTTTTTATGAGCATTTGATATTGTAAGTTAACAAACAATTTCATTATTTCTAGTATTTACAAAAGAAGAAAACATTTTTTTGACAAATTATAGTTTTTAACATGCTGTTGTTTACATTTAATAGCGATGACAATCAAATCCAACATATTGAATGTTTATATCTGTCAAAGGAAACACCCGCTACATCATTTTTCAGGCTCAACTAAGAATTCTAATTTATACATGATTAAAAAGATGAAAGATGAAATAATTCTATGATATTAACACATTTCTTGAAAAAAAATAGATTCCCAGTTAAAATTTTGATTGAAAACCACCAATTTCATGACGTAATGGTTTTCTGGTAACTATTTTTAATTCAAGTTGCAACAGGCATGTCTGAAAAAAGATGTTTTTTTAGTCATCCAATCAGATTTATTCTCACATGCCATATATGGAAAGAAAGATGGAATCATGGGTAATATATTGGTATTCTTGGTTTTGGGGAATTTCCGCGGCATATTTATGAAATTTTGGTCCAGAGTTGACCATCTTTGACCCTTGATTTCTCTGCAGTCAGACAACCACGAAATTTGACGTTGTCACCATTAAAAAGCTTAATTTCTCCTCTATAAAAGTAGTTCAATACTTAATTGATTAAACCTAGTGCATTTAAATGCATATAGCTTAAAGAGAGGCACTGTAAGCAAAATTTTGGTTACCGAGTGAAAAATAAATTATTGACGTTGGCATCATCAGGGTAAAAATATTGTTTACCGATAAGTATATTTGACAGAAAAATATCCTAATCACTGAACTTCAAACTGTTGTAACTTTTTTATTTCTTTACCAATTTTGAAATTAAAATTGCAAAATGCATCTAAATCAATGAACTTTTTAAAAATATTTTTATACGACCGCATAATGGTATGGTGTTGGCGTCATCTGCGTCTGTGGACAGCATAACTTTGCTTCTAGTGGACAGATCATTATGAAATTTTAGTATGATGTATCTTGGCACACGCTTAAACAGAGGTTTTAATTTTGAGTTGGTGGCCCTGCCTGTTTTAGAAAAAGGGGCCAAAAAGGGGTGAAATTGGGTGTTTGATGGGGTTTGTTTCAGTGTGCTCCTGAGGAAATTTCCAATCTGGTCTATGCCAACGGATTTCACGTAGCATGTACTGCTTACAAGATAAATGGGCCCAACAGGAGCAAATCTCAAAAAAATTAAATTTTTTATTTTAAGTCCGATTTTGATGCAGTTTTTTTTAATGGATTCCTTGTTTAAATATGAAAATAAAAATATTTTAAAAAACCTTTTTCATTTAAAGTTGACAAGGAAACTGTGACTAATTGATTTAAAAAAAGACTGCTCATTTCTATGGCGTTTCTATGGCCTCTTTTTTAGCAGATATTGAGTGCATTCAGCAGGATTCCTTGTTATAGCTATGCATGTTTACAGCAATGCAGAAAAATATATGGTTGATTCATATTCTTATTGTGTTCCTACACACTTTCTTTTATTTTAATTAAAAGAAGGTATGGGGAAACAGTGCTTTTATACATTTAGGGATAGACACTTTATGCTACAGGTTTGGAAATTATAGCATTACAATTTTTTCTTCAGCTTTGGAGACTAAAGCATTAAAATGAATTTTTCATGTTTTGAGATTAAAGCAATACAATTTTTGGAGATTAAAGCATTACAATATATGTGATGGGTTTCGAGATTAAAACATAACACTTTATATACAGGTTTTGAGACCGAAATGTTAAAATTTAAATGACTGATTTAGAGAATAAAATAATTGCAATTTTTCTTACAGGATTAGAGATACTGGGTAAAATGTGTCAGATAGAAGATAATGAATTACACATCGCTGAAGGTTTAGATGAATCAATATATAATCAGTTGTTAAGATTGGCGTGTGTGTTTGATATACAACTAATTGTACACAGTTTAGAAACATTATATCAGCTCTCTGAATTAGGAGAAGAGACCAGTACTAAAATAGCCTCAGTAAAAAATGCCGTTAGTAAGTATACCTACCAAGTATTTACCAGGGCATGTTACATAATTAACAAAAATCTAGGCATGATTCTGCTAGCTGAAATATTAATTGTGAAACACAGTTTATAAGTGGTAAATTTTTACATGTTATTTACCATTCACCTACAGTAAAGCACTATTAATTTGACTTCTCCACCATTGATCATACTGATAGAAGATGACTTTTCTTTGGTTATTTGATTAAATTAAGCCCAATGCTTCAGTTAAAGACAGCTTTCTTCACTTATTTGATTGAATTCTTCCTTATATTGTTCTGATGAAGTCAAAATTCCATAGATTAGAGGATAATTATGAATTAAGTTAAAAAAATATAATGATATAGAATTTTATCCTAAATGAATTTTATATGGATAACTATTATTAATCTTATTTCAGATTTGTTAGTAACTTTGTTATCAATAGAAGCACAATCCTATGGACCCAACTCATTGATTGGTATTAAGGTTGTAGAATATTGTCCACCCACTGGTGCTCCTGGGGAAAGGAAACATGAGAATTCTCCTGTTCCTGTACCTGCTGCTCAGAACTCACCTGTACAGAGTAAGTTTTTATACGACCGCAAAAATTTTTGCGGTCGTATAATGGTATGGTGCTGTCGTCGTCGTCGT
>MJUU01063386.1:52182-103794 GCA_002080025.1 Modiolus philippinarum
AACCTAAAGGGCTAAATTTGTGAAAAGTTAGGCATCTACAATACTGTTACATTTAATCATCATCATTTTGTGAAATGTGTCATCACGGAGTCTACATCTGTCAGGGCGGAACACTTTACCAGCAATGCTAAATAGCCTCTCCACGGGTGCTGATGAGGCTGGAATAGCAAGAAATCGTCTTGCTAATAATGAGAGAATTGGAAAATTATCACTGTTCAAATGCCAATACTCTAGCACATTTCCTTCTACACATGGTTCCATAAGGTATTTGTTCAATTCTATTTTCACACTATTGCCAGACATTGGACGAGCTCCATGTTTTTTTGCTTCTGTTCATTTTTTTCCATATTTTAATGATTTTCTTGATATAAACTTGGCAAGATTTTGTTGGGTACTCTTTTCAGATTCTTGTTGGTGGAATAATTGTTCATTTCTATGTTTTCTCTGAAAAAAGGGAAATAACAAACTTTTTGGTAAAAAAAAATTATAATTTACAGATATAAAATGGGAAAAATTTACTACTAGTTCAATTAATGAAATTGATAATCAACTAATTGTTTTTATAAGGCTTAAATTTGTGTTTAATTATAAAAATATGACAGGTGTGGATTACTGCCTTGGGTAAAATTTCAATTAACAGTTATATTCTTTTATAAACATGTTGTCAACAGGTCCTTTCACCCTAATGTCTAAATTGTAAATCATGTCATAAATCATTAAAAGTAAGAAACTAATTTAAACAAAAGGTCTGGTTATGAGAAAAAAATGATTGATTGCTTTAAAAGTTTAAATATAATCATTATCATGCAAATTTCCATCACCACTCTATATATTTCTCAAGATGATTATTATTTTTCACTCTATGAAATATTTTATTTTGTTAAACATGTTAAGAGCTTTATAAAAGCATTTTTTAATTTAATACATTTTTCAGTGTAGGGCCTACTTCAAAAATATTTCTAAAAATTCCAAAATAAAACATACCTTAAGATGTGTAGTAAAATTAGAGGTGGTTGCAAAACTGCCAGATATGAATGTATTGCAATGTATGCACTTGATCTTGATTGATCCATCTGAAGGCAAAGCTGGTGGTATTTCATAGTGATCTCTCCAAGACATGACAAGAAGATCTGTTCTATACTGAGATTACTGACTTGAGATTAGTCTTAAAATTTATTTTCTTGAATTCAATTCACAAATTATATGAAGATTTTATGGGAGAGAGGGCTTAAAATGGTGAAAATAGTTGTTGGGCAATTATAGCCTCAAGAAATAGTCAGATATATACAATTGAGGCAACATTTACAGTTTTAACACATTTTGCAATAGATCATTGGCTTTAAGGTTTGTGTGAAATGAACTGAAGCAAAATAATATTCAGCATTAGATCACATGATATATAAAAAACACTTATATCTTATAGGACATTTAGTGCAAGTGTCCTGATGTATTTCTTTTTTTTTCAACATTTTTTAATACATATTACAATAGACACTTCTCTCACATATAACAATGCTGGATATCTCTGTTTCATAAATTTTCAACTTTTTCACTGGTTGGTGAGGACTTATGCAGGTCCTGATGCATTTCTGATACCATAAACCTAAGTGAAAATCTATACAGATATTGCTTTAAATTAAAATGTAATCAAAATGTAATCGAAAAGTAATTGATAATTACATTAGTTTCAGCAGCTGTAATCGATTAAATTACGATTACAAGTAATCGAAAATCAAATCGATTACAGATTACATTCGATTACTCAACATTTTGTAATGGATTACAATCGATTACGATTACCCATTACCATTACCCCATCCCTGATATCCATACATATGTATGTTGATAAAGAGTTATGTTAACTGATCACTTGAACGGATGATATGTTGCAGTCTGTTTGACAAAGACATTGTGAGCTTTTCAAGACAACATTACCAAAAGTATTTTTGGTAGAAGTTTCCTTTCAATTTGATTTGACTTAGGTTGCTTATTATACATTGGAATTGTTTCAAATATTGTTCTCATTTTGTTTTCACATTCTGAATTGTACCTTTAATTTTTTATGTGTATTTACTTCAAATTTTTTCCAATTTCAATTTTTTGTTGTCTTCATGGTTGACAATTTACACATTAACTTCATGTAACTTATTTATTATTTTTATTATTACAGAACCTGTACCTCAGCCACAGGTGATACAAACCCCCCAACAGACAGCACAAATACCAACACCAGCTGTTGCTGCAGCTGCTGCTACTGTTGTTGGTGCTACTCCTCCACCTCCTGGTGTAGCTTGTGATGTAGAATCTACTACATGCAATTGGTAAGTGGTGATGAACTGATTATCGCCGACAATCGATTAGCGGTCGTTTGAACTTTAACGGATTGTGGTCATTTGAACTTCAACGATCCTACTAATCGATGTAAAAAATTATAATCGGTTATCGCCAACGTCGTAGAAAAACATTCCTTATGTGTCAATTGCAATAACCGCTAGCTTTATTCATCAGAATAGTTACAAGAAATGCCAAAATTCATGCAAAACTTATGTTACTCTCCAAGGGAAACAATACACTTCCCATTAATTGGTATGTCTGAATACCGCGAACTTGTCATGAACAACATATGGAACCACAACAAACTAATACTTAAAGGAGAATGTATTTACAATACAAAAGTGATTAGATGGTGTATAAGCACAAAAAAACAATTTTTTATTTCTAAATATCAAGTTCTAGTGAGAAGTGAGATGGATTACTACAGTAGTAGTCAGAAATAAAGTGTATCCTGGTGTTAATAAAAGAAAATAAGAGGATGGGAGGACAGTCCTCTCATGTCTAAATTGAATACATTTTCATGTGTTTTATAATGTTTTTAACTAATAGGAATAAAATTCAGATTTGACTAAACTGCCTGGTAAGATACATAGGGAATATTGCAAATCAAAATTTAGAACAATTTTTCAAATAAAACTTCTTTAATATTGGAAAAAGCAGCACTTAAAAAATTCCGATTAAAATCAATTATTAGTCGATTATAGCTGTCCGATTATTTCTGATGATTGATTATTATTTTTTCTGATTGTTCAACACTATTGGTAAGATATTTAGACATTGGCACTACACATTAGAAAGTTCTAGGTGTTGTAGTAATTAACATGGGTCTTGTGATATGTTGATTGTCTATCATTTGTCAGATGAATTTATGTATCCAGTCGATAAATTTATTCAATAAATTCAAATAGTACCGTGGCTTAGAGATTAAGTGGCTTAAGTTGCTAGTTTACTTTTACAGTTTTTGTTGTCGTCTCCTTTGGTTATTTTGGCCTCTTGTTGTTATAAACAAATAAAAATGAGTAAATTTGTATCTTTATAATGTCTTCACTAGTTGTTTTCTCTGGGTACTCTGGATGACTACTCATGATATCACTGAAATACTGATGAAAATGATGTTCACTTTAATATAATCAAAGATCAATGTAAAATAATAAAAGTACAGTTATAGATGCTATGCTTTTATGTTGGAAATAGTAGATACTTTCTTGTTTCACTTTGCTCAATAGAAATATTTATTTTTCAGGTTGCAGGCAACTTTTGAAATAAAAGGAGATTCCTCAACATCACAGTTACATTTATATGCTGAATATGTCAATTTCTGCAAAAAATATAACCTACAACAAATTTTACCATCACATTCATTTCATAATAGTGTCAAGTAAGTCAAATCTTATAGAATATTAGTCAAATATCAAGTGGGTGACATCCATGATAAATATCGGAAATAAAAAAAATGTCAATGATGCAAAAATGTTAACAAATTTGTTCATTACTACCATCAGTCAGAATATAACTTATTGTGAAGAGATGTATGTTTAAGTAAGTCTTTAAAAGAGATATAAACAAGTCAGCTGTGAATCAGATGAAACCTTAAGTGAAACTAATAATGAAAGTAAGACGTTTTAACTTTTCAAAGCCTCTGAAGGAGATAGGTAGAGATAGGTAATCTATTTTACCTGTTTCCATATTTATGTCACATTGTTCCTCAAATTTTCTATCTAATGGTAAATGATATGGTTCAAATATGAAATTTCAGCACAAATTTTGTATAATTATTATGTCATTTTGTGGTAAGCGGGTTATTTGTTGCTCAAGTTGAAAGTTAAGTTGATCTCAACTGAGTATTGGCAAACAGAATTCTTGTTTCATCTACAGTACTGTGATGTTAAAACTAAATAAGTATGAACAGTATTTTATTCAGACCTTACCAATGAAGTACAAAAATAGGGGATTGGCAGACAAAAGTGAACACAAATTTTATAAATCCTCAAATGAACAAAACATCATCATAGATGGTGTAAGACTACTATGAATACACATATTACAATTCTTCAGATTTGATGCATTAAGTTTTAAAGTATATAACATTTTAGGGGGTGAACTTGTTTAAAATAATCTATATTTTTATTACAGAGTTGTATTTCCAAATGTTCAGGTTGTAGCTAATGACAGATCTGATGGAACAAAAGAGTTATCATATCATGGTTTATGTAAACGTCATATAACACAACCATTTACCATTCACTGTGCAGGTAACATATCCATATAACTGAGTGGTGGATTTTTCTGTTTTCAAAGTTTCATTATTTATATACATATATCTCAACAATATTGCACTTTTTGCATATGAAAATGTTTATAACAGTTGAAATGAATGACAAATTTTACAATTTAATGCAAGATTAATTTTTTATATCAGAGTTTTTGAATTATTATTTATTTCCCCAGATCTTGAAAGTTAATGACATCTATTTTTGTAACTCATTCTACTCTAGATTAACTAATTACTCTAAAAGATATAAATTCTTATTTTTTGTAGTAAGATTTTTTTCATTTAAATATATAAAGATTACATTGTCTGACAGTAGTAAAACAACTAATACAGGTGATTAATAGAAAATTTATATTTTAAAATGATATCCAAAGAGAACAAAAAACATAAAATCCTGATATTACAATATTTGTGGAAGAAAGGAAAATCAAAGCAACATGTTACATATGATGGAAAGCATTTTAGCTGTTGTGTGCATGGCAAAGAATGTTTACATTTTGAATGTGCTGTGTTTTACTAGCAAAAATTTTCAGAAACTTCTGCCATCCATGTTTATATCTTAAGTTTGAAAAGTTTAAGATAATTTTGGGGTTTTTTTTTTTTTTTTTTTGTTTTTTTTTGCTGTAAATACAATGTATAAGGACACATCATATGTAATGCTGTGATGGTAATACAATTTTGATATATAATAAAATTGGTTTTGAAATGCTTTCAAACGTAAGAGCATATGTACAATATTCCGATCAAAGATATAAATGTGCGAAAACGAAAAAAAAAAGATAAGAATTAGGCCAAGACAGTTATTTCTATGTTTGGATCCAGGGCATGCATTGTAAATGGGTAGTTTTATAGCAAAAAAAAAAGAGGAATATTTTCGTTTTTGTGATTAAAAAGGTAGTATATGTGTCAATTGAGAACACTAAAAATATATATTACAATAAGAAAACTTTTAATAGGGACTGAGACAAAAACTGAAATGGGAAAAAATGAGGAATGGAGGAAAAATATCTTCACTAGATTCAATTGAATTCTTTAAAACTATGTGTAACATCAAAATGTGTTATTTTCAAAATTTCTCTTTTTCCTTTTGTTTGTATGCCTCATACCCTCAGACATTCAAAAATAAAGTTGATGACAAACAGAGAATTTAATTGGTTTGGCCTTATATAGATTATTGTATATTATTTACAAACATGGATGGTAGAATAATTATAGGTATATGTAATTAAAATATTTTCAGTTCATTTATAACCAAGATGTATTCCCTTTTTATCGTTAAACAGATACATGTACCTGAATAAATTTCTTAGACTGTTTAACAATGATTGAGTAGTATAGATGTACAATGGAATGCAAACTAGATAGACTTGATATTGTCAGAGTTGTGAAGCATAAAGAATGAAATGTACATATTTGCTTGAAAACCGACAATAATAATCACATTTTGATTCTCTTATTGTTCATGCACAATACTTTTTTGCAAAAGGAAATGGCTATTAGTAATTTTGATAGAAAGCATAGTATTAAAACAAAAACAAAGGGAAACAAATTTTATTATAGTAAATGAAGTTTGTTTTTTTTTAATCGGGACATAAAGCATAGATTGATTGATATACAGTATATAACCTCCAATTCACAACACCTCGGGTTCTAAGGGAAAAAAAAAAGTTTATCTTGGTTTTAGGTAATGTACCCCAGAACCATGTGTTAATTTGGTTGTCAAAGTCTTTACTTTGAGCAAACAAAAAATGATAAATGGGTACATTCTTTTTGGAAAAAATTACTATGGGAATATCATTTAAGTTGATCTTAAATAAGCATCAACAAATAATTAAGAATTTTCACAAAAAAAGGAACAGGACATAAAAAACTTTACATTAAACTATCTCGATCTGATATTCAGTTGCATCAGGCTGTTATCCACATAGCTTGTTATTGTTATCACTGTAAATTCATTTTGTAAAAAATGTTTGATGCTGGCTGCAAGGCATGAATACATTACAGCTTCCAACATTGACATCTTTTATATGGATTTTTTTTTAAATATTTAATTTGTTTTGAATGACAATGAATTTTTGTTTGCTTTCTACCAAGTGCTGAATTTAGAAAATCTTAAAAGTCAGTCATTACATTTATACAAGATAAACAATGGTAACATGTAAATGTTGGATTATTTGTATAGCATGTTTATTATGTAGATTGGACTAACAATATATTACACATTTCATGATCTTTTAATTTAAAATTCAGAGTATCTTCCCTTTGATATAAAAATCAAAATTGGATTAAATATTATTTTTATAGATATAATTTTAGAAATTTTAGTATGTTTATTATATAATTATCTAAGATCTCTAATGATTGAAACTAATTCAGTTTTGTTTTAAGCTTACAAATCTATGTAAGAATGCATTTATATTTTACTCTTTAAGTAAGGGGCATGGTATGGGCAATTCTCATTACATGACGTCCAAACATTTTGGTGTATTGTGGAATGGCACAGTTGTCAACATCATTTGTGCACACCAAATCTTCTATTTAGTAGACAGATCATTGTGAAATTTGGTTTAATGAAGTAATTTTTAACTCTGAGTTCAACTTTTTAGCTCGCCGGGACGAATGTCCGGAGAGCTATTGTCATACCTCCAGCGTCGGCGTCAGCAAAACTTTAACCTGGCTTGTGGAATTGAGACCTGAATAGCTAGGATGTTGATATTTGGTATGTGACTTCCTTGTGATGAGAGCTTTCTTCTGGTACTATACTTGTAGACATTTTTACCTTGACCTTGCCCTTAGGGCAATTTTTAAAAAACTTTAACCTTGCCTCTAGAAGGTAGGCTTTTAGTGGTAGGGTGTTCATATTTGGTATGTTACTTCCTTATGATGAGAGCTTTCTTCTGGTACCATACTTGTAGACATTTTGACCTTGACCTTGCCCTGAGGGTAATTTTCAAAAAACTTTAACCTTGCCTCTAGAAGGTTGGCTTTTAGTGGTAGGGTGTTTATATTTGGTATGTAACTTCCTTATAATGAGAGCTTTCTTCTGGTATCATACTTTTAGACATTTTGACCTTGACCTTGCCCTGAGGGCAATTTTTAAAAACTTTAACCTTGCCTATAGAAGGTTAGCTGCGGAACCGTAGCTCTTATGGTCCTTGTGCTGATTTTTTTATAGTTGCGGACCATAGAGCTACGGATTTCCCCCTATATAAAACTTGCGACTCTTGCGACATGAATTTTGTCGCACGTTTCTGGGAGTTATTTGACAACCGGACGCCAAGTACGTGTATCGAAGTGTGTTCATTTCGTTTCCTTCAATATTTTCCTAATACTTACAACATTTAATTATGCAAGGTGAGTCATTATTTTCTATTTATAAAGGAAATTGTCCAAATATAAACGTAATCCCGCCTACTTTAGTGGCCATTTTGAACATCGCAGTCACGTGACATTTTGAGCGGCGGCAATAAAAGCCAGATCATTTCCGGAACGGATATTTCAAAATTCATTAGGAATATTTCTTAAATGCAGATGAATTTATTATTTGCATTCAAAAAGCTTTGCAAAAGTGAGAAATGTTGCCATTCAAATCAGAGATGGGCAAAATATTTACTTCAGGATATCCTTTCCGGAGACGATTTTCATTTAGTCCCGCCACCCGAAAAGTCTCGTTCCCAGTGAGATTGATGTCAGCAAGATGGCCGAAGGCGGTTTGACCCCAACGATGACGTTTGTTATGATAATGAGCAGGAAATGAATATTTATTGGTAAATAAATATGGAAGGTTGCGTATAAACATTTAAAGATACGAAATACATAAATGAGACTGCCCTCGCTTGGTACCATATNTGTAGACATTTTGACCTTGACCTTGGCCTGAGGGCAATTTTTAAAAGCTTTAACTTTGCTTCTAGAACAAAGTTGTTTAATGATAGGGTGTATATATTTGATATGTGACTTCTTGTGAAGAAAGCTTTCTATTACTTTCGAATTTATTGTGCATTGAGGTTACTGGAATCCCCGGCGAGCTATGTTGTCCTCTGACAACTCTTGTTGGTTTGTGGCCTCACCTGTTTCAGGATAAGGGGTAAAAAAATAACAAACTAGGTGTTTTCATATATTTGGCTGTAGAAAATTTATAATTTAAGATTTCTATGGTTTTCTTTTGTTTAATATAATTGTAGTAAAATTTCAATTTTAAGTATGTCAGTGGATTTCTTGTTGCATTTAGTGTTCACAAGATAAAAGAGGCCCAACAATTCTATAAACTCTTTAGGGAATGATGGGGGAAATGCATAGCAGATTCTGTTAAAGATTTCCCTTATTTTTTCTATGCCGACTATCAATAATGGCAGTACACATGTTCAGTGGGCTGTAGTGGTATTATGCTACACTTTTCAAAGCCCTCTATTAAAAAGATATATTTTGAATGATTTTCTTTTAGTTAAATAATACCCTGAAATGCTATTTGATTTTTTTTTTCTTTCTGAATATAAAGAACACAAATAACCCACAACACCTTATTCAAATCTCCATTATTGTCTTGTGATGTAGTTTAAAGAAACTGAAGAATGTTCAGTTGAACGTAGGATCTTGGAAATTTTTGCTTCTTTGTAACTCTGTAGATCTTTTCTTTTAAAATTTGTCAAGACATAAAATTTAGGATGCTTTTTAAATTAAAAAAAAATTATATAACACATGTGTATATGGCCATCATAAATATCTAATAATTGATACATTTTAAAAATATAATACATGACCAACCTAAATATCCAATAGTTGATACTATTTGTATCTAATCGAAATGCTCATATTTTATTCGTTCATGAAATGTGTAATGCATGTTTGTAGTGTTGTGTGCTTCTCTAAGTTTTCGTGTTTAGATGTTCCTTCATTTTGCTTTCAGTCAGTAAACCTAGTAGTGTACTGCAAGTCTTTCCATCATCTGCTAATACTGATTTAACACAAACACCAATGCTACGTCAGCGTCTTCTGGATCCTCCACGATTATCTCCATTACAAGCATCTCCATCCCTTCTTCCTGTAGGTGGTGCTACAACCTCAAGTCACAGTGCAATATCGTCATCACCAGCATCGTCTCCCGCCATGTCAAAGTCCAAAGCTCTGTTGCATGCCAAACTGCAACCAAAATTACAGCAATCTCCATTGGCTCAGCAAAGTTGGCCTCAGTCACCTCAGCAAGCTGTAGCTAGTACAACTGGTGCTATTCTACAAGTGTCTCCAGGAGCCAGGAACACTGTTGTATTCACTCAGCCAATTATTGCTGCATCACCACAGCAGAACTTGCCTTTTGTTCTGGAAGGAATGCCTGTTGATCAGCCAATTGAAACAAAAATGATCAAGAATTTGTTGGCCAAAAAGTTGCGCCCTCAAACTACCCCAGTACCGATTTGTCCAAAGATATCCGAACCAACAACAAATCCAATGCATTTATTAACTTTTACTGCACAGCAGAGTAATGTGATTCAAGGTCATATTCAGAATCAACCAATTATACCACAGGTGATTCCAATAATTCAGCAACCAGCACCCCCACCTCCACCTCCACCAAGGCCAGTTACACCAAAAGCTGAGAAAACTAAAAAAACAGTTGAATCTAGTCAAAAAACACATACTCCAGTATCTGAAACTAAAAAGAAAACCAGGACAAGTGCAAGGGTTTCTTCACCCAAAGGAACTTCTCCAAAACGCTCTGCTTCACCGAGAACAAACTCTCCAAAATCTCCAAAAACATACGATCTTGATGTTTGTGGGAAAATTGAAAGAGCAAAAGACCTTACTCAGATTGGTATTGAAGCCAAAATTGAGCATCTTGAAAACAAATCCGTACCAAAGTCAGACCCATCACCTGATCCGTCCTCATCATCTGTGTCAGAATCTAAATGTGACAATGTAAATACAACAGAAAATCAAAACAATTCCTCAACCGTGCTATCAGATAGTGCTCTCATTACAGACTCATCAAATGTCTCATCTACCTCCAAACTCATTACAAATGATACCCACCATGATATGTCATGTAACATGACAGAGGACCAATCAGAAAAAGTAAGTCTTTCATTAGAACAGAGTAATCCATCTCAGAATGATTCATCTCACCCTTCATCAAATGTAGACAATGAATGTTTATGTGATAACGATAATTCAAAGGCTGATGTCAAAATAAACGGTGATAATTTTAGTGAAAATAATTGTGTTCAAGTTAACGGTGATGGTTGTTTAAATGGCATTGATACTGAATTAAATTCAAACTCAGAAAACTTACAAAACTCGACTAATTGTGATGTTAGTGAAAAAATAAAAAGTGAAAATAATTCTGACACAGTAAAAATGAATGGAGATATTGGTTCTCCAGAGGTGATTATCCCTTCACCAACAAATGATATTAATGGAAGTGATACATACGAAGAAAACTATCAAAAATCTTTGGAGTTGAAACAAGCTATCAGCAAGATTGTTGATAAGGAAAATTTTAATCAGATTATTGACAAGGTTGGGAAGTTAAATGGTGCAATTAATCATAATATAACGGACTATACTGAGCATAATGGTGAAAATACGATGATAAATGGAAATAACATCACAGAATGTGATGAAAACACTGTTAGGGTTGTGGATGCTAACGGTGAGGAAGTAATATTGAGGACAGATGGGGTAGATTTGGTGGTACGAGAAGGAGATCAATTAATAATTGATTCACAGGGAACGATAGAAATTAATGGCATGAAAGAAAATGTGGAAAGTATGCAGGAACAGCCTATGCTTATCAATGAAAGTCCCCCTGTAATTCCCAATGAGACTTCTGATATGGAAGTCATTGACGCAGTAAATTCTATATTGGAGCCGGAACCTCAGGAACAGCCAGAACAAACATATATGGACAATACATCAAGGTGTTATGAACTTGTGGGTGAACCATCGGAAGGAGAAACGGATAGTGATGAAGTTATTATTGAAAATGAAATGATGTTACAGCCAGCAAAAGCTCCAGCAAATGATAGTGTACTCGGTGAACAAGGGAATGAGGACACAATTATGTATCAGGATGATGGGTCAGCTACTGATTCTGCCCCGGAAATCATAGATGAAATTGTTCCTACTGTAGAAACAATAGAACAGCCATCACTGCCAGTTAACTCAGTTGATCAAAATCAATCTGTTATGATCATTAACACCGAACAAGTTGTTGAACCAATTCAAACTGTTATAAGAGAACCTCCAAAAGAAAAACTTGAATCTAAAACCAAACCAGTTCCAATAGCTGACTCCGAGGAAGTTAAAATGCGAATTACTAATGAAATTTGTACAACTCGTCATGTGCCTACACCAGAATCTTCTCGTGATAATGAACTTAGTTGTGATAGCTTTGCTTCTTCAAATACAGACTCAGATAAGCATTCCATGCCATCTCCTGTGGCATCTTCAACACAAAGTAGTCATTTTAATATAAACATTATACATAGTAATCCAAAACCAGTAACATCAAGTCGAGTAAAACCAGCAGAGAAGAAATCCAAGAAACGTAGTAGAAGTGGATCAGGTGATTCTAGGAGTTCATCAACTACAACTGTTATAACATTAGAATATATGTGTGAATGGAGTGGTTGTAAAAGGTAAGATTTTACAAATGGTCATAATCTCTTTAATATGATAGAAAGGTAGAATTTAAGTGGGAATGAAGTGGTTGTAAAATTTAAGATTTTAGAATTTGTTTTAATCATTTCACATTTATAAAAAAATACTGGATGTGATGCCAGTGTATATATAAATGGAACAAAATCCCTATTTGTGTTATTACTTCGGATTGAGAGTACAAAGCAATTGCAGTAGAATACACTTAGGAACAAACACAAGATTACATAAATCAAAGACCAGTAGCAAGAACACCAGAAGACCAAAAGACATGACACACCCACAAAACACATGAACATCACAAATACAACACTTAAAACCAAGCACCAACAAAGTGAACTAAAAAAAAAAAAAAAACAAGAGTGACGTAAGGTGGTCCAGGAGGGTAAGCATGTCCTGCTTAAACAAATAATGCCAATGGAATAATAAACAATGTTAACATTATGTACAGTATGTAATTAAGTGCTTATGAAAATAGAATTGCTAAATAAGTCATATAAGATAGTATATCAATAGAAAGGACTGATTTTGTTACCTGAAGGAGCAATTTTCTGAATATTTTTCATTGTTATGGTGGCAGTTTTCAATGTTTAACTGAGTACTGTACAGCTCACACGGATGAACTCAAAGTCCTTGTTTTTGGGTGGATTTTCGCGACGTGGACTGATTAGCTGATTCCGTGTAGCAGGGTGGATGATCGCGGATGTCCACCTTAAATTACGTGAACCAACGTGGACAAATTTTTGAAAATGGAATCCTCGTGGAACCATCGCGGTCACACAGAGAAATTAATTTTTACTGTACATATGTTTGATTTTGTCGCAAACATGCAAAGCGAGATCCTGGGACTATAATTATTTCATTATTTGTCCCAATCGTATCGTAGTTCATGAACGTAATCCAAATGCATGTAAATAGATAAATAAAACAATCAACATTCCTAGATGTGTATTTGTTATTAAAAGCATGCTTCAATTGTTGATTGAGCGTCTCTACCTAATTTGTATTCATATCACCTTAGATATTGATTTTTTTCATTGGTCGGTTTTAGTTCTATTTTTAGAAAATTACCTATGCGTATCTATTATGTATATAATTTAATGGCTTCCGAAAGCACTCCTGCTTTATGTGCTATTTCCAGGCTTTATTTCAAATTTTAAGCTATTTATGATAAAGATTCGAGACCTGACAAGTGACAATTACGCAACTATAAGTCGCCGAGGGATTCTTACTGTTGACATTGAACATTTTATTTTATTTTCCATCCGTGCACATTCCGGCTTGAAAATATTTGAAAGAACATTAATTTGACAGAAAATATGGGAATTTTTCACGGCAATGAAACAACCAAAGTATTTGAGGCTTGCAATTATCGTAATTCAAAAATAACTATGACGATCCCATGGGAAAACTTGTTGCAAAGAAAATTCTATTTTAACTTCCAACTTGCCAAACTTTCTGATTATAATAATTTGGGGAAAAAATGATCATTTGTTGACATTAAGCTCATTCCTTTCTAGTTATATTTTCAATGATTTCTCAATGTTGACCCGCGATGATTCCGCGTTCAACACGATGTCACGAGGGGACCACACAGGTAAATATTTTGTCCACGTTCTCAATTCAGTTGTCCACGTTCAAGATCGCGGTGGAATTCCACGTTTGGCAAAATTTGTCCGTGATGACAATCAGGATTTTGCGTTTTCCATGTGAGCTGTACAGTACTTTCAGGATTTTTTCAAGATTTCTATAAAAAAAATACCTACATCCTCCTATTAAATTGAGTCGGTGAATTTTCATGTAATTGGGCATTGAATTCTTTTCGTACATTAAGAAAAAAACCCTTGGCCTAATCCAGACAATGATGAAACGCTGAAGAATGGATAGTTTTCTGCAGATTGAAATAGAATAATTCAATTGATCGTGAATAGTACTTGAACGTCTTGCGTTTTTCTTTCGACTTTGATCTCGAAGTCTGACTCTAGTGATGACTATTCAAAGCTTTGGTGACAAGATCAGTTCCTTAACAACTGACAGTGATATTTGATATGTAGATACTGGTTAGTCTTTGATAGTTTATGATTTATTACCTTTGTCCTTGACCTCAATGTCATGGTGTAGTGACCATGGTAAAATTATATGATGAGGCCAGTTTCTCAACTGTAAATACTAGGTCATTGTGTACTGTGAATTCATTTTTATTTGTGGGGTACCAATTTTCGTGGTTTTCGTGGGTGTCCTCACACCACGAATTCAAATACTCAACGAAATATGATTTTATTGTGCAAGTTTCAAACACAAGTGAATAAACATAATGAAGGACCTGATCAACGAAGGCCATAAACTTTGCACTCGTACCTGAGACCCACACAACCTGATATATCCAAAAAAGGTTAGATATACCTTGTCTTGAACCTTTAATAGCAGCAAAATAAGTTAAATGCTTTATTCAGTGAAGTGTTTCCCAATTTACAAATTAACGGTAACTGGTTTCCTGTTTTGTTTTTTAATTACGCTAAAGTGTTGATTTCCAGTTAAGAAGTTTGGACAAGAACCATTTCAAATTAGTTTTGATAAAATATTATTAATTAAACGTTTGCAATTTTAATTATGTTCCACTAAAATGGATATGTATATTTTGCAATAAATACAGGTCTCTATTGATGAATAACGAATTGAGTAAGGTTATGTAAGATGATTACCTAATTACATAATATCTACACATTACTATGAATTGTTAATTACACGTGACACTTTAATTACAGGTACAGTTCTAAGTTTTGGTGTTTTGACATCAATACTGATGGTAACTTCAGCCATGAATATTAGATTTTTATTTTTATTAGTTTATATAAAAAAAATTGAACAAGTGGCAATCTACGAATTTACTTACACCACGAAATGTCTTTTTTTCTCTACCCATGAAAATTTATACCCACGAATTTAAATGAATTCACAGTATGTAGAAATGATTTGATATTTGGTCTGAAGCTTAAGTATGTTGAATTGTACTTTGTCTCCCCTTTTTAAGTCCGTAATTCATCTACATCCTGTCTGACAATAACTTTGATTTCTTCCCATTTTAGGCATATATTGAAATTTTTCCTCAAGGATTTCTCATCTTGTGTATGTAGAAATGATTTGTTATTTGGTCTGAAGCTAAAGAATGGTAAATTATACTTTATCTTGCCATTTCAAGTCTGTAACTGGTCTACTTCCTGTTTGGCGATAACTCTTGATTTTTTATTTCTTGAGGATTTATCATTGTGTCCATAGTTGTTTTGTGTCCACACCTGTATTGTGTCCCCACACACTTAAATTTGCACTTTCCATATGGATTCAGTATTCAATGAGCTGGGGTATACTGGCTGCCATTGGGTGACAGCTCTTTTTAGTCTTTTTTGTGCAGGGATTAGTCTCTTATAAATTTTAAGTGGTAGATCCAGTGGTGACTTGTGATAGATATATAAGGTACACATGTACAGGATGGTGTAGTCTGCAAAATATGTCAGACAAGAAAGCTGCTTTCAATGTAGATAGCCAAGTTATTAAGGTTCCCTATTTGAAACAGGATAGCAAAGATACGGCATTTGTGTCAGTTCTGAGCAGTCCATCTACACAACTTCCAGAGACAGATTACAACACAAGATCCTGTTCATTACCCCATTTTATCCACTTGAAATAGTTAAATTTTAAAATTTTAAATGTGAGGCTTGCCAAGCTTTTAAAATTCTTAAATTTAACTATCAAGAGTTAATAAAATATGGTAATAATCTGGAAAAAATGGTGTAATCTTTTTCTCTAATGATAAACAATACAAAGAATTGTATTCTAAATAGATTTTGCAGGAAATTGCACAGGGATTTATTCAACACATGTGGAGTATGAAAATTTATCTAAGCAGTCAGAACCAGTTTAAACTTAACATTTTATTAGAGAAAGATAGAAAACTAGTTTTAAAAGCAGAATAAACGAAAATATTTATAAATAAGTAAAAAGTACAAAAATTGCTATGCAGTAAGTCTTAAAAGTTGCAGACATACCAACATGACCAATGCATGCCATGGGCTACCCAAGTTCTCAACAGTGTTAATGTGGTAACATTGGAAATCCAACCAGATTATACCAATCAACGAGTAGACCACAATATGGATCATGTAGATATATAGTCTAGACAGTGCAATATAAGAATTAAAGCTCTTTAAATTTTGATATAAAATTTATGGAGATCAAATATGCATGAAAATAAGAAAATATCATAAGTAACCGTGGTAACATAAAAAAAAACAACCAGTCTTGTCAAAATTATGTATTTTTTCATCTGTGCTATTGTTTAATGATATATTTGTACACCTTTAATCTGTGCTATTGTTTAATGATACTTGTTTAAGATTTTTATGTAAAATAACACTTATTCATATTATCAATTATATATAATTATGCATTTTGCAGGTGTTTTGAAAATGCCAAAAGTGTATTTAGTCATGTGTATAAAATTCATCTTAGTCGGAATGTTGAGGGTTATTGTTTATGGGATGGTTGTGAAAAATTATTACGAAAAAGATGGTCTCTGGCCACCCATGTTCAGGTATGTATACACTTAGAACAAATTTGTTATTGTAATAGGATTGAATACTGCAGATGTTCTGAATATTATATTTTAAGGTTAGTGTTACTCCAAATTGAATTCCTGTAAAATATATAATTTTGATTTTAGATTTTAATAACCGTAAATAATCTTAAAAAAAATTTAATTTTGAAATGTGTTAATTTCAACCCTATATTATATATTACTGTAAAATGAAGGTCTTTATTGATCTAAATCTTCAGTAATATTGCATGTATTAAGTAATGGCAAATACAAATAAAGTACAGTAGAACATAGATGACTTGAGCTGCAATAGCTTGAACAGCATGGATGTCTTGGATAACTCTTTTTCTGGTCCCTTTATTTAAGTTTCAATATAATTTGACCTCCATGGCTTGAACACTCCTTTAACTCAAACTGTTTTCATCAGTCCCTGAAGTGTTCAAGCCATCCAAGTTTGACCTAATGTAAAATATAGCAATAAAGAGCTAAACAATTATTGCAGAAAAAAATAAACCAACAAACAACTTCAGAAGGACTAAAATTGGTACATCACTCCCCCCAAAAAAACAGCACACACGACTAACATGGAAGTGTTTAATGCCCTCGACTACCTATTGAGGTCTAGCACACTAAGCACAGACAATTTCACACATAAAGATAAATAAAAACCCTCTCTTGATATCTTAGTGAACTTTTATCTTATTTTAATTTTATGTTCATCTTTGAATCTAAAGATAGATAAAATAATAATGTAAATAGATAACCAAAATGTGTTTCGTTCATGCAATACATATCTTAAAGCGTGCTGTTATATAAAAAGAATTCATCCAACAAGGTTTTATTTTACAGGACCACCATTGTTCAGATGGTGCCTTGCAATCTGCAGCTATTCGTAGATTCCAAGCTACACAAACTGGTACTCAAGCTCAGAACCCAAGAGTGCCAGCCTTAGTTTATCCACCTGATGCTGCCTGGCAGGCTATCCGAAGATTTACACCAAAACCACCATATCCTGAATTTGTGGTAATGTTTTAACAGATTATATTTCAATATTGACATGTCATTGTAATATATTAAAAAAAGTGTTTGTTGTGTAATTACAACCAAGAAATGTAGATCAGTAAAAAATTAAAGATATTAGATGTGTTAATATACCAGGCTGACAATTGATTTGAGTGAAACAAAAAAATGGAGCTCTTCATGAAGATGTGTGCAAAATTTCATTTCCGTCCCCCATTCTAACCCCTAAGTTAATGAATTCTCCAAACATCTTCTCTCAATTTCCATGCTCCGCCCACCAATGGGGAAGGGACATATAGTGTTGCCCCACTGTATCCTCCTGTCTGTACATGTGGTTAAGTTTTACATTTAAATACATTTCTCAGAAACTGTAAGAGGTAGAACAATGATAATAGGCCAATAGGTAGATAGATCTTTCATAATACTACTTAGTTCACTAGGTAGTTTGACTCTTTGACTTACATTTCATGCTTTAGTGACTCCTGTTAAGTTTTAGGTTTAAGTCCATTTCTCAATAACTACCCATTAATAGACAATGATAATTGATGTTGCCTTGATGACTACTACCCAAATATTTGACTATTAAGTGGCTTTGACCTGTATTTTTTTGCCAAAAAGTGTACTCACATAAAATGCTGCTTATGCTTTGTAAACAAATTTACACAAGTTTGGAGCATAAACATTTGAATTTACATTGACATCATTTGATGAATGGGAGAGCTGATAACTACCCTTGTTCTTGAAATTGTTTATTTTTCTATTTTTAGGAACCACGAGAAGGACCAGTAACAAAACATATACGGCTCACTGCTGCCCTCATACTCAGGAATTTAGCTAGATATTCATCATTTGGAAGAAGGTAATTCTAATGTTTAATGATTTCCTCCCCTTACTGTGTATACATGATTCTAGAATTATTAAAGGAGTAGTAGTTTCAGCTGATTGATGCCAATGATTTATTGTGTGTGCATTAGAGCTGTTGAAAATATACATTTTCATTAGAGTAATTCCTATCCCATTGAAGAAGAATTGAATAGAATATGTGGACTAGAATAACATTTTGCTACACACATAGACTTTATATTTAGGAAGATAAATAATGCCATAAAGCAGTTCATAAACTGTAAAACTTGTTCAGTCTTCAGTCTGAACTCTTTCTTCTTGAAGGAAATATTGATAAAGGATGTTCTTTACATTTGCCCATTGAGAACATGGTATTGTTTGATGATTTCAAATGGCATTGCTTTTTATGGGGTAAAAATTGAAGATAAAAATTTAGAGCAGAAGAGTGAGAAATCTAAGACATACAATTTATTTTTATTTTATGGCATTAGATATTATAAATATTGAACACTTAATCAAACTGGATGAATAACTTGAAAAGGAATTTGGAGAATTACTATACTATTTTAAAAAAGAATGTGATAGGATATGTCGTCATGTCATATAAGTAGTGTACTTTAAGAAACATAGAAACACTGCAGCCATATGTTTCATTAGTATTGTATGTTTTATATTGCAGTCTTATAAAGAAGCACGAGTCCCACATAAATTACACAGCCATGAGTGCAGTGGAATCATCTACAGCTTTAGCCAATTGTTTGTGGGAAGTTTTACATGATACCAGCTGATGATCAGTTTAAAAAAATTGCCAATCACATCAGTGCTTATCTACATGTGTGCAAGGTCATCAAGATGTTTATGTGTTTCATTTATTATGTTTTGTAAGGCAGCATGTGTCAGACATTGATGGATCTGTTTCATTGTCATTGGATGTTTGTCCCCCATTGTGTCCCAAAGTGAAAATGTGTTATATAGACAGAATGTTAAATGTTATGTTATTTAATTATAGTTTTTTGCAAGTTGGATTAAATTCTTAGAAGGGTGATTCCTCTATATTGTTGATAATTTTATGTGCTGGCATATACATTTGAAAAGCAATGAAATTTTATGAATGTGTTGATATCTATTTATAGAAGAGTAAAAGAGTTTTTCTGCATTTAAAACATATTTTTCATAAAAGTACTTTTCCCCCATAATGAATTCATATGCTATGTGTCAATATTTGAAAAAAGGAAAATTTTAATAAATCTAAATCTGTATTTTGTATTAATGTCTGCGTTTTGTATAATAATTGAGTATAGCTGAATATCCCAATAATATATTCTTGGAATTGAGAACTGAAACAAATACATAAGTTGCATTATAAACAGTAAATTTTGTTATGCTGTACACATGTTTCAAGGCGTAACATCTCATCAGCAGCATTAGAATCAAATAATATGGAAATCCAGAATTCAGAAGTAGTAAGGATCATTTAATACCAAAAATATAGAAACCAGTAGAAAGACATCCCCCAAGTGCAATACAGGTAATGAAGACTCAGTAAAGGATTAGATCAATGGGTACAATAATCATTTAGACAAAGTACATACTTAAGGTTAACACCAAGAGAAATAATCAGAACAAATATCTTGTAAATCATATCCAAAATAGAACAGTTTCTAATTAGAATTGATGCCTGCTGGAGGATGAATCAAATTCTAAACAATGAGCACTATTACTGCTTTCATGGCATGGACAATACTTTATTCACATGATTTTTTTGTTGTCTCAATGAAGTTAAGGGGAACTATTGCAGTACTCCTTGCAATCACATCTGCATCCATGTACACATTTGGTTGTAAATCTTTGTTGCTATGCAGGCTACCATCACCAAACCTTGCATGTGCAGACTTGCCTACCCTTACCCTTTAGCGTATGGCTTACTATTTTCAAAGTCATTTTACGCCCATACGATGGTTTACCATTTCCTTGCAATTTGGTCAATTTGCGGTATTTCCAGAAATTTTTCAGATTTAGTCCATCATTTCATTGCAGTTCCTTATATTAGACAGAAGAACTTCGATGGCTCGAACTGCGATAGCTCGAACACCATGCATGTCTCGAACCCATTTTCTGATCCCTTTGTTCAAGTTTTAACATAGTTTGACCTCGATAACTCGAACACCCTTGTAGCTCGAACTGTTTTCATTGGTCCCTTGGGAGTTCAAGCCATCGAAGTTCGACTAGTTAAAATCGACATTTCTGGTAAAAAAAAAGAATATAAAAATGATCTTTAAGATAAGAATGTTTCCATCTAAGGGCTGTTCCAGAAAATTGTTATGGGGGTCTTTGAAGGCAGATTTTATTGACCCCCTACCCCCATAGAATTTCTTTCCACATGTACAATACAGAACTATGATGAAACAACAAATACCCACAGAAATTTATATAAAGTGCCTTTAAAGAGTCTCAGATCAACTTTTCTGAAACAGCCCTTAGAAACACAGTACAACTCATCATACTAAAGCTTCAGACCAAATATCAAATCATTACTACGTATACAAGCTGAGAAATCCTTGACGAAAAATTTCAATATATGGCTATAATTGGAAAAATCAAAGTTTTCGTCAAACAGAAGTACTTGAAAAGGGGAGACATGGTACAACTTGTCATACCAAAGCTAAAGACCAAATATCAAATCAGCACTAAACACACAAACTGAAATCCCTGACGAAAAATTTCAATATATGGCTATAATGGGAAAAATCAAAAGTTTTCATCAAACAGGAAGAAGATGAATGATGGACTTGAAAAGGGGAGACATGGTACAACTCGTCATACTAAAGCTAAAGACCAAATATCAAATCAGCATTAAACACACAAACTGAAATTCCTGATGAAAATTTTCAATATATGGCTATAATGGGAAAAATCAAAAGTTTTCATCAAACACAAGCTGAGAAATCCTTGACGAAAGATGTTCCGGACAGACAAGGGTAAAACGGTATACCCCCTCTCCTTCGGAGCTGGGGTATAATAAATTGAGTTTTATTACATTAAAAAGTGCCTTACTATTTTTCATCCCTGATTTCAATTTTTGATCAAGTAACTTACTATTTTTGACTTAGAGGGGTAGACAAGTCTGCATATGTATGCATCTCTGATAGTAAATCAGCATCTAGACAAAGTTTGGGTCCTTTTGTCCACGCCTGGGAAACTCGATGGTCTCAACTGAATTTTACTACCAGGAAACTGAATAATACAAAGTGACGGACCATGTTTTTAAAAATCGGGGAATGTCACTCCATGTAAAACTGGTCAAAGATCTAAAATATAACTAAAACCATATAACAGTCTGCGTTTTAAGACAGAAATCATGTTTTATGTAGTAAGCTGCTAGTGCTTCAGGGCGATTCTAAAATCCGGACATAAAGAAAAAACTAATTTACCATTGTTATTGGAAAAAAGAAAAGGGTTTTTGGTATATGAAAACTCATTTTATAAATTTATATGGAGTGACATTCTTTGATATCTCGAACTGCACTTATTAAGTGTAAATCACAGATTTCTGGACGCCGGTGCTTTGGTTGAGAACATCGAGTTTCCCAGACGTGTTTGACTATCTCTATCTGCTTGATCAACTTGCACTCAAGTTTTCAGCCAAATTCTCTTCTCGGTCTCTGTACACGATAGGGTCTTCAAACCTTGCATATGCATTTCTTGATGGTTTGTCAGTATCCAGTCAAATTGGGTCACTTTAGACCTTTGTTTTATGCTTGATCAGCTGAACATTCAGATTTATATCACAATTCAGATTTCGGTTTCTGTATGTGTTAGGTTATGCATGCAGCTCAAGTCAAACAAAATACGGTTACTCTGACCATGTGTCAGACTTTGTAATCATTGATTTCCTTTGTATGTGTTGGTGTCTCATTTTTATATGCCTGTTTAAAGATGGAGATATTACTTTATACCCTCTGTCTGTCTGTCCATTAACTGTTTCGTTTCCTGAGTTTGTTCAGTAACGGCACGACATGTTGATAAGTATATCTAGGTGAGATGCAGATCAAGTTCGAATTTGGTTCCAGTCGGTTGATTTTATGCAGAGTTATGGCCCTTGGACTTAGTGAAATTTTGAAAAATATATGCTTCTGGAGTTTATTTCTGTAATCGCTTGACATATTAATTTGATATTCAGTAAATGAATGTATCTAGCTAAAATAAGATCAAGTTAGAATTTGGTTCTGGTCTGTTGATTTTAAACAGAGTTATGGGCCTTGGACTTGAAATTTTAGGTTTCTAGAGTGTCTGTAACCCTTGACATATTGATTTTATATTCGGTATATGAGAGTATCTAGTTGAGATACACATCAAGTTTTAGTTTGGTCCTGATTGGTTACATCTGAGAAAGGCACATATTCTTATTGATTTTTTATGCCCCCGCAACATTTCAACCAAATCCCAACTACTTCAAAGGAATCTAACTTACAATAAGTAGATGTCTTGGAACTTTTGTAATATTCAAAATGGCTGCGGTTGCCATGGAAACTGAAAAAAGGCGGGTAAATTCAAAGTGTCTAAAAATTGAATGAAACTTTCAGAAAGGTTGCCTGGCATCCATAGAAATGATTTTTTGGCTCAGAATTTCACTTGTTATTTTGTGGAAAAATGGGGGGGGGGTATATCATGGTGTCCATATTAGTAATGTGTCAACACCTGTATTGTGTCCACGCACACTTGAATTGCACTTGCCATATTGATTCAGGGTTCACTTAGCAGGGGCATAATTATTCGCCATTCGGCAACAGCACTAGCTTTCAATCAAAATTTTGTTGTGGTCCAACAGTGCCATAAAGTTCGAGTTGACTGTGGACAGGCGTATCATGCACTCTTGGCACTCTTAGCATAGCACTTTATTATGATGTTGATTTGAATTAAAAATCCTGTTTATTAAAATGATCAGCTGGATTTGACAAGTGTGGTTTCAGTTGGCAATAAAGTTCATGGTGAAGAGTTTAAAATTGCTTTTTAGCTCACCTGGCCAAAGGCCATGTGAGCTTTTGCCATCACTTGGCGTCCGTCTTCGTCAGGAATGATGTATGGTAGGTCCTTCATTAAGATTGCCGAAATTTTTCCGATCCGCCAAAACACATGGCTGCCAGGGCCGAACATAGTTTAACATGGGACCCTATGGGAAAATGCACATTTTTGCTATCTCCTCTGAAACAACTGAACCAAACTTTACAGGAATGATGTATGGAAGGTCCTTTACTTAGATTGCCGAAACTTTCTGATCCACCAAAAAAACATGGCTGCCAACGCAGATCATAGTTTAACATGGGGCCCTATTGGAGAAGCATATATTTGCTATCTCCTCTGAAGCTACTGAAGCAAATTTAACCAAACTTAACAGGAATTATGTATGGAAGGTCCTTTACTTAGTTTGCCGAAATTTTTTCAATCCGTGAAAAAACATGGCCGCCAGCGCAGAACATAGTTTAACATGTGACCCTATGGGAAAAGCATATATTTGCTATCTCCTCTGAAGCTACTGAAGCTAATTGAACCAAACTCTACAGGAATGATGTATGGAAGGTCTTTTATGGAGATTGCCGAAATTTTTCCTATTCCTTTAAAAACATTGCTGCCAGTGCAGAACATAGTCTAACATGGGACCCTAAGAGAAAATCATCTATTGACGAAGCAAATTCAACCAATCTTTACAGTAAGGATGTATGGAAGTTACTTGGATCTGACAAAAAAGATGGCCTCCAGTGCAGAACATAGTTAAACATTGGAGGCAGGAATGAGATAACCATCCTTATAATCATCATCTCATGTATAGAAGGTCCTTTGGAAAAATTATTTATTTCAATAGGATCAGACAAAAAACATGGATGCTAATGATGAACATAGCTAAACATTTGACCCCATTGGTAAGGAAACATCTTTTTTAGTCATGTATGCCGTAGAAGCATTTTGCCAGGTGAGCGATACAGGCTCAGTCTCTGAGCCTCTAGTTCATATTTGTTTACTTAAATATCAGTTAAATGTTTATGTTTTCGGTGATCTCTCCCCTGCAGAGTGTTACTTTGTGTGCTAGGACATTAAAAACCAGTTCAAGATATGGGTTCAGTATATTGTATTTGGAGTTGGGTGATGTATAGGAAGGTTTGCTGTGACGTCACAGACTTGAAAAGGTTGGCAACAAATCATGTTAATTAATAAGAGTCATAAAAATGTCATTTTCAATTCACTCGTACGCAATTGTTAATTGAGGTATCTTGATAATACTTTTTGATCGAAATTCTTGAATGCTTACAGTTTTACAGGGTATTATTTTTTTAAATAAATTTATTTTCGATATCTATATAATTAGCATTTTTGTTAAGTATATAAAATTCAGCAATTTTTACACTTTTTAAAACTGCATAAAATTTTTTCTGCACAAAATTTTAAAAAAGTAAATCGGCAGAAAAAATATGAAAATCTTAAAGTTTACTACGCATTTTATAGATCCAAAATCGGAAGAATAATGAAAAAATGACAAAAGATCAAAAATTCTTTTACATTGTTATAAAGTGGTCTTACTACGACTTTGCCAACCAAAAATGCTAATAAAAAATGCTAATTTGCATATGTAAATTAGATTTTATGACATCACTAATGAGATTCACGAACCTGCCTATTCCCTGTAGAGTGTTACTATGTGTGCTAGCACACTAAAACCCAGTACAGCAAATAGTTCTGTAATATTTATTTGGAGTGTGGTAATGTTTTACATACACATTTGAAATGGGTACAGCATATGGTCCGTTTTAATGTATTTGGAGTTGTGTGATGTATCCCTTGCAGAGATTTAATTTGTTTGCTTTAAAACCAAAACATATGGTCCATTATTAAACTTTTCATTCAAAGATCTTTTCCTCGGAAACTACTGGGCCAAACTTGGCCACAATAGTCCTTTGGTTGTCCCTTGCCAAAAAGGTGTTTTTCAGGTCCATATAATATCCAAGATGGCGGCTAGCAGGAAACAAAGTTTTATCAATGGACCCTATGGGAAAACACGTTCAAAGATCTCTGGAACTACTGAGCCAATTGGATTCAAACTTGGCCGTAATATTCCTTGGGATTTCGCCTGCAAAAAAGGTGTTTTTTTTTTAAGGTTTGTGCTATATCTAACATGGCCGGCAGCAGGAAACTTAGTTTTAACATTGGGCTCTATGGGAAAACACATTCAGAGATCTTCTCTGGAATTGCTTAGCCAATTGGATCTAAACTTGGCTACAATAGTCCTTTGTTGGCCCATGCAAAAAAAGGTGTTTCTCAGGTCTGTACTATATCCAATATAGCTTTTACATTGGACCCTGTGGGAAAATACAGTCAAAAGATGTTCTCTGAAACTGCTGAACCAATGGAACCAAACTTGGTCACAACATGTGACCCCTTGTAAAGAAAAAAAAAATTCAGGTTCACACTTAATCCAAAATGGCTGCCAGCAGCGAACATGGTAATACACTAAACCCTATGGGAGGTCTTCTCCCCTTAAACTGCTTAGGCATATTGAAACTAGAGTTTAACTATAGGCTCTTTAACATAAAATCCATGTTGATCAAGGACCAGTTAAGCGATACAGGCTCTTGAGATCCTCTTGCTTCATGTGCTAGCACCTTAAATGCCAGCACAGCATATCTTACAGTATAATGAATTGGGAGTTGTCTCTTACTACAAAGTTACTTTGTGTGCTTACACATTAAAAACCAGAAGAACATATCATTTAGTATGATAAGTAAGTAAGCAATCTTAATTTAAAGTCGGATAAGCTATATACAATACAACAATACAACATGAGCCCAAATGGTCTCTATCACCGACTGATATATATTAATAACATAACGAACACATACAAACATAAAAACATAGCACATGCACACAATTACAGATAAATTAAATAAGCAAAACAAAGCACATTGAAAGCAGCACTAGCTGAAAAAGGCAGCAAAACACATATAGCATTTGCAATTATAATAAAAAAAATATTAAGCTAGCATGAATAAAAGCTTCAAAAATATAAATAAGCTGACAAAGAGCATCAGGTGTGGGGCAGCAAGAATATTTACTGTCTACAAGAAGAACAATTACATTTTTCAGTAAAGCACCAGTTTGAAATGAAATTTTTAAAATGGCCGAAAGAGGAAAGATTTCTAGTTTTGTCGGGTAATGAGTTCCAGAGTCTTACTGCCTCATAACTAAAACTTTTTTTTACCATACCTTGTCCTAGGTAATGATGTATTTGAAGCTCCACCCTGTGGAGTTGTGATTTTGTGTACTAGCACTTAAAAAAACTAGTACTTTAGATGGTTCATTATAATGTATTTGGAGCTGGTTGATGTTCCCCCTGAAGAGCGTTATTTCGTTTTCCAACATTCAAATCTAGTGGTATAATGTACTAGTATTTGGATTGCTTTCTCTGCAGTGGTACTTTGTACACGAGTACATTAGAAACCAGTTTTGCATATAATTCAATATATATATATATATATATATATATATATATATATGAAGTTGGGTGATGTCTTCCCCTGGTGAGTGTTGCTTTGTGTTACCATATTAAATATCAGTTCGTCATAACGTCCAAAAATAATGCATTTGGAGCTGGGTGGTTTTTCCGCCTGCATGGTTCTACTTTGTGAACTAGCGCGATACAGCATTTTGAGTTGGGTACTGAGTGTTACTTTGTATGCTAGCACGTTAAAAATCAGTTCTTCATATGGTCCATTGTAATGCATTTTGAGCTGGGTGATGCATTGTGATACTTTGGGGTCTAGCACATTGAAATCATGTAATCATACGGTTCGGTTTAATGTATTTGTAGATAAGTGATAAATGTTCCTCTGCAGAGCGTTGCTATGTGTGTTACCAAATTTAAAACTAGATGATGTATAGTTCTAATATGTATTTGGGTGCTAGCACATGGGAAAATCAATTAGTATAAGAAATAAATTTCAAATTTGTTTCGGTGAACTGTAAGTTTTGGGTAAAAATCCATGAAAACTGCCCAAAATGCCGTAATATTGACTGGTATCGAACACAATGGAACACAGCAGTGTTGTGCAAACGAGAAAAGTCCCTAGTAATACAAAATGAAACGGCAAAATGTGTCCGCAAGACAATGTATGTACATGAAACGGTATCTTTTCCTGCAGAATGAAAAAAATGAGTATATTTGACAAAGCGCCTATCTATACGGAGTAGAGAGTAGCACAGCAAAATTTTCATATGAGGTAAAGTGCAAGTCTCCACAAAGAAATACGGCAAAATGTGTGCAAAATCGTTACGAAGGGGCAAATTGTGTCACAAGACAATCCCTATCTATACAGAATGAGACTCAGCAAAACGTACACGAGACCAAGCACTTGTTCATACAGAATGAAATGCAGAAATAAGTACGTAAATGGGGTGGTAAAGGGGGTCCCCAACACGAAAGAGCATGCTTAAAAATTGCCGAAAATGAAACACGAGTGATAGAAATGGCCAATCACGAAACACGGAAAATTGCTGCTTGTAGTTCGCCGAAAACTTGAGAAGCCATTATCATTTATGGAAATTCATGCATCTTATCTAATGTTTTTTTTCACCTGAAAGCTCTTAAAATCAAAGAAAATCTGTGAAATTTTGCTCTGTGATACTTTCCGGTACCGTTACAATTCTTATTGTAACAAGTCCCGATTTTTTTACACGAAAATGAACACGCACGAAATATAAAATATCCAAAACGAATCACGAGCTAAAAATATGGACAAAAACAAGGCACGTGAAATAAATGCCAACACGAAAACACAGGAATAAAAACACGAATTTATAAAACGCCAAAAACGTTGCACTAAAATAACCCTTTACCACCCTCGTAAATGCCCTCTCAATGTATAATGAAACCTTGCAATGTGGACACGGGACAAAGTTAGTATCTGCACACGAGACAGTCACTGTCATTGCAGAGGCCTTGATACACCAGACAAAGTCGCAATCGAAAAAAGGCATAATGTGCACAGAAAAACTCTGTCACTACAGAATATATCAAAAAAATGTATAAACAAATAGTAAGAGTAAATTTCAGCCAATTAAGGAAATGGGGCAAAGCCCCATTCACTTTCAGAATGTAAAACAAAAAAATGCGTACACCAAAGTTTCTGTCGGTGTAAAACTGCAAAATTTGTAGTCCTTGTCACTAGAGTGAAGAAACAGAATCTTGACTCGAGACAAAAGAATTACCAAAGCCCCTGTGAATGAAATGCGATGAGGAATACAGTGAAAAGTTATTTCGAAAGAGAAGCATTGAAAGGTTTTAAAGCCTAATACTCGAGATACCATTTTCGGAAGCGTTATTCGAGAAAATAATTCCTACATATTTCACATACTGAAAGCCAAAACAAAAAGAAGAGTGGGTATGTGAAAAGAATCGCATACAAGATCGCGATCATTTTGAAAACTTAGTACTCGAAACTGTAATAGTATACGCCGTCGCCCTCTAGTTTTCTACAGAGAAAAAAATTATGGTCCCCAGTCGTAACATTATGATAATATGCCAATGAAATTTATGGGACTTTATTGGAAATTCGAAGACAAGATATTAAAGGACAAAAAACGTACAAATGACCAGTAGCAAATGCAGATCACGTTGATCACAGGGATTCAGTTGATAAGCGAAATGACGAGTTAGATATATCAAGAGTCGAGCACACCGAGTACATAAGTAGCACAAGACATCACATTTTTTAAGACTCGCCATTAGAACAAAGTGAAGTTTAGTAAGGCAAAGGTATGTTTATTTTATTTTTTTTTATATTAGCCATGCTATTTAGTGTCCTATTAAAGAAGGCAAGTGCGATTTTATGTATTAATTCTCCCATTTGAGTTCAATGTTGACTATATGGGAACCCGATCAAGGTCCCCTTTTCAGTTCAATGTTAAACCTATGAGAATTTTGTGTAAAACCCCCAGGCTTAACGGCTTGTTGGTTATATGCAAATTATTGAGATAATTGCCAATGCAAAGCTACCATTTTTCATGCTAGTATCAACAAATTGAATGATTTTGTAGAAAAAAATCTTGAAAATATTGTGGTAGTTGGATGTTTTCTGGGACAAAAATGCGGTCTGTTCGAATGATTTGCCGTTTTTTTTATTGCTTATCATATATAACTCATTCATTTGTTAATAAAACTTGCAACGAATGGTAGCTTTGTATGCATAAATGAAACAGCTATATGCAAACGAAGTTTGGTGAAGAACCAACGAGCCGTTAAGGCTGGGGGTTTTACATAAAATTTCCATAGGTTTAACATTGAACTGAAAAAGGGCCTTTAACCTTAACCGCATGTTGGTTCTTCGCCAAACTTTGTATGCAAGTAGCTGTAATAAACAAAGCAACCAATTATTGCAAGTAACATGAATAAATCAATAAGATATTAGTGACTAACAATAAAGCAAATGATAAATCATTCGAACAGGCCGCGTTTACGCCCTAGAAAACATCCAACTACCCCAATGTTTAAAAGAATTTTTCTGCAAATCTGTTAAATTTGATAATATAGACATGAAATAATGGTAGCTTTGCAAGCGTAACTTTATCAATAATTTTAAGATGAATTTTCGATATAAACCGGCAAGCCTTTATAAAGCTGATGATTTAACACAATATTCCCATAGATTTAACATTAAACCGAAACTGGAAAACAGTTTTGGGGGAGGATGAAAAAGTGCATATAATTATTATATTTTGAGAATTAGCTCTATTTCATATGATATATTTTGAACACAATTTTTGATTGTGAGAAAAATCGGTTTTATTTGAAAAAATGCAAATTTTGATACAATATTATATTCCATTTCTCTTGACTTCTGTTACTAATCATTTATAGATGTACATATAGTTTCTTCGATACATTATCCAAACATGATCATCAGTTTTGAGACACACCGAGGGATGGGACCCTTTCTGTCAGTATTCTATTTTTTATTTGTTTTTCTTGATTTTTTTGATTTTTTTGAAAATTACATTTTTTCATGTTCTGTAATTAATGAGACTCAAGAAAATAATTGTATTTGCAAAGACAAAAAATGGTAAAGATATTTTGTTTGTCATCCATTGTGGAAAGCAAACTTTAGATGTTTATCTCGAAAACAACAATTTTCAGAAAACCGTATAGAGATTTTTTTTTGGGGGGGTACTGTTGTGTCCTGTGTATTTCTCTTATTTTTATATTCGGGTTGTTGCATTTTAGATTTTAGATTTCCCCTAGCTGGTTGCTTCTTTATTTAAAACCTAAACGTAAATGGCCGAGTATCTACGATTGTATTTTAACCGAGCAGGGGACACTACTCTTTAGTAAGTGACACTGACAGAAATATTTTCCAACTGCAAAGATCTGTGAACGAAAATTGAAAGTAAGTAATGTTAGAAGACTTTGAAATTGTTTTGTTTTATCTTCATTCTATATTCCAGTTGAGGTCTTTTGAATTTTCAAACAATGTGCTCTATAAACGATTAAATACCGAATTTATACTGATCTATACTGATAGATACAGAGATGGGGACCCTGAACATTTCTGTAAGTTTAGTTTAATTTCTGAAGATGACCATATGGTCTGCCAAATATTTTGATTTGATCGGCTATATTGAATAAACACAAGTTCTCAAAATGGTCATATGCAGAAACTAAATATTCATAATAACTTCGGTATTTTGTTATTTCCGTCAGTCATGAAAATGTAGACACATTTTTACGAGGCTTGTTTAGGGTATATTGGGATATGAGATATTTGCGATTTTTAACAATGCACTTTCATTGGGATATGTCTGTGACGACCTGGTGCTGATCTTCTTTTTTAAACGATGATTTAAACGATGATCTGCATAATTCAAGAATTAGCTGAACTTGAAGAACTCCGATGTCATATAAAAATTATTTTTAGCCGAGTTGCAACAAAGTTGAACTCGGCTATTGGTTTGGTGTTGCGTGCGGGCGGGCGGGCGTCATTGGTTTCCGGACGAGAACTCAAAAAGTTTACGAAACTTGGATTTATTGTTGGGTACCATGAGGGGAGGAACTTGGATATGTTGTTGGATATCAGAAGGGGAGGAACTCTATTGATTTTGGAGAAAGTAGGTCAAAAGTCAAGGTCACCCTGACCGAATATAGAAAGAAAATTTGAGAAAAATTTGGTTTCCGGATGATAACTCAAAAAGTTTACATCTTATTGAAGTGAAACTTGGATATATTGTTGGGTACTAGGAGGGGAGGAACCCTATTGATTTTGGAGGAAGTAGGTCAAAGGTCAAGGTCACAGTGACCGAAAATATACTGAAAATTTCAGACAAATTTTGTTTCCGGATGATAGATAATAAAGTTTACACCCAATTGAAATGAAACTTGGATATATTGTTGGGTATCAGGAAGGGAGAAACCCGAATGATTTTGGAGAAAGTATGTCAAAGGTCAAGGTCACAGTTACCAAAAATAGACTGAAAATTTCAGAAAAATGTGGTTTCTGGATGATAACTCAAAAAGTCTACATCCAATTGAAATGAAACTTGGATATATTGTTGGATACCACTAGGGGGAACCCTATTGATTTTGGAGAAAGTAGGTCTAAGGTCAAGGTCAGTGAAGATCACAGTGACCGGAAACAGATTTATATATTGAAATATCAAGACATGAAACTAAAAAATAGACCTTCTTGAATTCTTAGAATTTTGGATATTAGGTCGGAAAGAAAATAAATAGACGATTTTAGAAATATTCGGGTCTTCACATCAACTTGGTCACATAATACTTGAAGTTGCAACTCGGCTTGTGCACCCTGGTGCCATTTAGATTTTTAAAATTTCATATTCTTATTTTTCAGTAAAATGTTGGGAAAATCAAAGCATGCCCCTCTCTATGCTGTATATTATAGATTTCCTCAAATCGATGTCTTATTTTTTCAATGATAGAATTAGTATTAAAAAACAAAAACAACGAAATAAGGATATTTCACAACACAAATATTCAGAACCTGTATCAGTATTTATTTAATGGATATACGTGGATTTTCATAACACAGAAACAAGACCAGAATCTTCCACATTTATCGGCCTTAGTGGTGTGGATGATTTAAAAATCATTCTAAAAGGTAATTGTTTGTTCATCCATTATAGGTAGACACAAAGACATGAGAAACATTGGTATTTTGTATCAGAAATGTAAGTATACAACTATCTAGCTGCAGAACCATAGCTCTATAGGCCCTTTTATTTTTTTTCAGATTTGGCCGACCATATGGCCCGCAACAAATCAGCACAAAGATCGTAAGAGCTATTGGTCCGCAGCTAAGAACTATCTATATTTTTTGGCTATGATAAATCTAGAGTTGGTGTACACAAACTATTGTTTCTCCGTGCTTCTCATCGGTATTTTTAAAAATAATTAGAGATAATTATATGGCATTTTTAATATCATATCCCATATCATCTCGAGACATCTATATTAGCGCGAGGGCCGAAGGCCAAAGGGCTAATATGGTTCGAGGAATGATATTACAAAGATTGTTTATTTCATTCCGATACGGCAAAAACATGAACACCAGCACGGAACTTATATTTAACATTCTTATATGACTCTCTTCTTTCGCTTTGGAATCAAAGCTATGTTCTAATTCCAACAATATTTTTTGGCACATGCGTATATTTTTTTTACAAAAGGACATTTGTTATGTACAATTTCACATTTTATTCACTCAATATTCATTTTTATTTTGTGTAAATAAAGTTTTAAATAATGAATCACAAAAAAATCAACATCAAATAATGACAATAATAGAAATTTACAACAATTACTAAATTTTAAACTCGGAACTGAACTTGACATAAGCGTGACCTATAGCAACGAATGTGTTGTTGTTATGAAATCTTACCTATGTTGCATATTTAAATATAGTTTTTTTTAGCCCACCTGGCTATGCCAGGGTGAGCTATTGCCATCACTCAAGGTGTCCGTCGTCTGTCGTCCGTCCGTCTGTCGTTAGCTCACTTTCAAAAACCTTCTCCTCACTTCAACTGAATCATCACTAGGGTATCTAGTTTCAAATTTTTATTTTCTATGTCTTAGGGCAAACAACATGGCTGCCGTTACTAAAAATAGAACATAGGGGTAAATTACAGTTTTTGGGAAATAACTCAAAAACCGTTCCAGATATAAAAAAAATTGACTCAATAAAAATGATCAGCATGGAAAGATCTACCCATGCTGAAATTTTTAAGAAAATCTGATGATCCGTCTAAGAGTTATTGCCCTTTTTCCGTAAAATTTTCAAAATTTTGATGCTTTTTATTTTTTATTAAAAAAAATTATAACAGACAGAGGTTAAGTTTAAATTGCAAAAATGTTTAGCATGTTAAGATCTACCCACATGGAAATTTCGAAGAAAATCAAAGTACCTGTATATGACTTGTGGCTCTTTATTGGTCAAATTTTTCGTCATTTTATACTTTTTGTCCTATATTTCAAAAACGCCTTGAGATAGAGGTCAAGTTTAAATTACAAACATGATCAGCATGTTAAGGACTATATTTTATTGAACACAGTCAAGTTTTCCGACCTCTTCCAAGATGGCCGCCAGCGGGGAACTTAGTTTACCGTTTGACCTAATGGGAAAATTCATACAAAGAACTTCTTCTTGAGAACCACTGAATGGATTTGAACCAAACTTGGCATGGATGATGCTTATGAGGTGCTGACCAAGTGTTGTTACTTTAGTGCCGATCTGTCATCCAACATGGCTGCCAGCGGGATCTTAATTTTAACATTGGACCCTATGGGAAAATGCATACAAAGAACTTCTTCTTGAGAATAAATGAATGGATGTGGACCAAACTTGGCATGAATAATGCTTATGAGGTGCTGACCAAGTGTTGCTACTACATGGCTGCCAGATAGGGAACTAAATTTTAACATTGTACCCAATAGGAAAATGCATGCAAAGAGCTTCTTTTTGAGAACCCATGAATTGCTTTGACTCATATTTGGCATTGATAATGCTTATGAGGTATTGACTAAGTATTTTTACCTAGGTGCCGATCCGTCATTTTATATGACCCACAGCATTGGACCCTATTGGAAATGCGCACAAAGATCTTCTTGAGAACTGCCGAATGGATTTAAATCAAACATGATATGAATGATGCCTGTGAGGTGCTGACCAAGTGTCACCAGCTGTGAACTTAATTTTACAAAAGATCTTCTTCTAGAGAACTGCTGTATAGATTTAAACCAAACTTTGCACAAATGATGCATATGAGAAGCTGACCAAGTGTTGTTACTTTGGTGCTGATCCATCATCCAATATAGCCGCCTGTAATGAATTGGACCCTATGGGGAAATGCATACAAAGATATAATAGAAAACCACTGAATGGATTCAATTTAAACATTGCATAAATGAAATTTGTGAGATTTTGACCAAGTTTGTTACTTTGGTGCTGATCCGTCTTCCGACATGGCTACCAGTAGCAAAACTTAGTTTAACATAGGACCCAATGGGAAATGAATAAAAAGATCTTCTCCTCTGAACAATTTCAGTAGAATTTTGATATGATAGTGCTTGGGTGACCCTCTTCAAAGTTTTATCTTAAATAGCTGCCAGCAGGATATGAAACTTCTCTGAAACTGGTTGAACAATTTTAATTAAATTTTATAAAAAGTTTCTGATTTTTATGTACATACACCACCAAAGATGGACCATCAATGTGGAATTATAGTGCTGCATAGGACCCAGGTGAGCGATACCGGTTCTTGAGAGCCTCTTGTTTTAATTTTAAATATGAGATTTATTTCCTTTCCGTTTTTTTTATTTTTGGCTTCAAAAAATAACATAACTAAGCAGTCATATTAATCAGAAATACAAGCATCTCACATATATACCCGCTTCGATTTTAAAATATCCGTATTCTATATGTTTTATAACAGATTATTTGTATAAATTCATAAGCCTATGAGCCATTTGTATTAATAAAACAACGAATATCGATTTCCCTATGTTCATTTATGTGCGTTTGTATGCAGTTTTCCGACATATTTCAATTCTAGTGCAATATTGCTCTCTAAGAGCCGCTTCGAATGTTCAAAACTGACCTTATATTTGTCTTCATTTTATACCTCGCTATCGCTCGGTACAAAATATTGATAAGCTCTGCCCATGTTCTAATTCGCATAGAGCCCGCTTCTTAATTGAATCCTATACAACCAAACTTTACAGATATGATGTATGTAAGGTACTTTACACAGTTTTCTCATTTCGTTCTAATTCGACAAATAACATAGCTTGAAGCGGGGAACTTATATTTAACATTGGATACTTCAAGAAAAAAAAAACATCATTTTCATCGACTCCTCTAAAACCACTGAAGAAAATTCAACCGAACTTAACAGGAATGATGTATGGAATCTTTTACACTGATTGCTCATTTCGTTCTGATACGACAAAAAAAAACATAGGTGCCAGCCCATGCAGAAAATAGAAAAACCTGCTAATAAACAATTTGTCAGTTGAGCAATGCAAACTCTAGTTTTACACCCCATGCATCTTTATTTTTATCGATTTTATTAACCGGTTTTTCCGTCGGAAAAATCCGGTTATTGAAATGGTGAAAATGGCGGGCGGGCGGGAGGCGGGCGGTCGGGCGGCTGCCAAATGGGTACATCATTTGTCCGGAGCAAATCTCCTACAGTATTTGTGACAGGAAGTTTTTATTTTGCAGATCAATTGAACATATATCAAAGGTGTGCATGGTACTTTGATTTTGATTTTTGATAATTTATGTCAAAAATATCAGTTGTTGAACTTAGTCATTTTTACGTCAAATTTTTAACCATAGGGTTCCCCCTTTGTCAGAAGCAAATCTCCTACAGTATTTGAGACAGGAAGTTTTTCTTTTGCAAATCAATTGTACATATATCAAAGATGTGAATGGTACTTTGATTTTGATTTTTGATAATTTATGTCAAAAATATCAGTTGTTGAACTTAGTCATTTTTACGTCAAATTTTTAACCATAGGGTTCCCCCTTTGTCCGAAGCAAATCTCCTACAGTATTTGAGACATAAAGTTTTTATTTTGTAGATGAATTGTACTTACATCAAAGGTGAGCGTAATACTTTGATTTTGATTTTTGATGATTGATTTTAAAAATATGAGTTGTTTAACTTAGTCATTTTTACATCAATTTTTGTTAATAAGGTAACCCTTTGTCCGGAGCAAATCTCCTACAGTATTTTAGACAGGAAGTTTTTGTTTTGCAGATCAATTGTACATATATCAAAGGTGTGCATTTTTTTTTATTTTGATTTCTGATAATTTATTTCAAGAATATCAGTTGTTGAACTTTTAACAATAAGGTACCCCCTTTGTCCGAGACAAATCTCCTACAGTATTTGAGACAGGAAGTTTTTATAATGCAGATCATTTGTACCTGTATCAGAGGTACCAACATGATTGACAACAACACTTGAAGAAACTGCATGTAATTTATTGTCGACATGTTTCGCCCTCAACAGGCGTCATCAGAGGTACATGTATGCACAGTACTTTTATTTTCCTTTTTGATTAAAATCCAAGTTGCTGAACTTTCAGAAATAGGCTAGTTTGAAGGAAGGTTAAACATTGAAAATTAATGAAAATTATAAGTACATTTCAAATATTGAGGGTCAACCCATGTGTAAGATATACTGTCCATGTAAAAGAAAACCCGGTTTGCTGTCACATTGACAGCTTTCCTCTTGTTTTGTCTCTTTTCCGATCGCCTGTCTATAGCTGGGTCATGGTCGACAGGATAAGCTAATTAACAAAAAAAGCACTGTGGTAACCTTGCTCTACAATTACCATTTTGACAGGGTCCAATAAATTGTTATAGGTTTTCCACTACTGGATTTCACTATACTACCGGAATTTACGTCTTCAACACGGCGTGTGTCTTACTCTACCGGCAAATTTGATCTCGGCCACGTTTTTATTGTTGTGTTGTTCTTCTTTGTATGTGTGTGTCTTCATTTTTTTTCTGTGCTGTGCTCATGTTATGTCTTTGTTTTTCCGATGTTGCTTTTGTCCTTAGATTGCTCGTTTTTTGGACTGACGGTTCGGTTCTTTCAGTATAAGTAAAAACGCAATGTTCTATAACATGGCATCGATTTGCTGTAAACGCATGATACGGGAATATTTGTTCGAGAAATATAAATAATTGATATGAAAACAGGAGCATTGCATGATTTTTGAAAAAAAACTTCTTCATTCCGTGATTTCAGTATTTCACTATTTCTGGAATACCACTCCAAAATAAGACCACTTAATTTTGCGCAGCGAAGAAAAAAAAACTTTTATTCTTTAGAGATGAACCGAATTAATCGGTTCATCTCTAAAGCTTTTGTGTACGGATGACGTGATATGATCAGAATTCGCAATATAGCCATGAACATGTGACATATTAAAAAAGATATTATATAAATTATTTTCAGGGCATGTGATAACTATTGCATCATTATTTGTGACAGCAGTGTTATTCTACGAGCATCCAGTAGTTAACGTTAGCCTTAAATACATGCAGCAACAGACATACACAATGGAAAACCGCATTAAAACCACAACAAAAGGACTTTCTGATATTGATACTATTCACAGAGACGCTAAACACTATATATGTCCTGATTTTAGACATTTTGGAAGATTTGCCAACAAGATATTTATCTTCGCATCCAACTTTGGCATTGCCAGATTAAAAGGAATGAGATTATATATTGACAATAAATGTCCACTTTTGAAGCTATTTAACATCAGTATATCTGCACCAGTTAATGGGTCTAGGCCTTGTACAACAGTTAAGAAAGTTATAGAAGCCCGCCCAGCAGCATTCGATAAGAAAATACTTAATTTCACAAACAACATGGACGTTCAGCCGATACGTTACTTGCAGTCTTATCGTTATTTCGAGCCTTATAGTGCGGAACTGAGACAAACACTGAAATTTCATGATAAAATACGAGCAAGCGTAAATGCAAAACTACAGGGATTTATTAAATTACATCGACTCGACAATAATACTGTGGTATTGGTCGGAGTTCACGTACGACGTGGTGATTACGCCCGCGCCGGGGTCCCTGGTATGAAAGTGGCAACAAAGGAATATTTGAAAGCAGCTGTTGATTGGTATAACAATAAATATAAGAACTTGTTATTCATTGTGGCATCTGATGGCATGGAATGGACAAAGAAAAATATGCCTCGTAATATTCGAGTATCCTACTTAGAAAGGAATCGCCCTGATACTGACTTTGCAATAATTGGGTCATGTGACCATTTTATAATGACAATTGGAACATTTGGATGGTGGGCTGGCTGGATAACTGGTGGACATGTTATATATTATAAATGGCCTGCAGTTGTTAATACCACATGGTACAGAATATACAACTATACAGATTTCTATCCTCCGAAATGGATTGGGTTATGATAAAACGCGGTGAACGTGGCCTTGATATTGGACAGACAAAACCATCGAGTAAACGTGACAGCTTATTTCCAAGACAAAACAACGGTCAATCATATCCACCTTCGTTTAGGCGTGGTGTAACTATTGAAGCATTAAAATTAGTAAACATAATGAAAAAAGGTATATTACATCAGCCCAAGAACCAGTGGCTTGTAACTTAATGAATATACTCTTTTCTTTGAATAAGTGTCCTAATCGCTTGAGAGCAAACCAACTCATTTGACCTCATGCGAGGTGGACGTTTTTCCAAACTTGGGCAATGAAATCCATTGATAACAACTCGATTTTTGTGTTCTGGGGTCTCAGCAAAGATCCAACACGCGGTTTAGCTTTTTACTGAGATCATGGCTCACATCTTAAACCAAGTTTACTTTTTGAATAAGTGTCCCCATCGTTTGACAGCAAACTAAAGCATTTTACCTCATAAGTAAGTAAGTAAATTTTATTGATATAAAAACCAAACAATGATCTTTCATCAATTAACATAAGAACAAGAATGTACATACATATGCTACCATGATACGTCCTTCTCCCACCTTGGACAATGTAATTTGTTCCTCGTTACTTGGGGTCTCAGCACACAAGATCCGTGCAGAAAAGTTTTACACCTGCCATCGATTGCCATGAAGGTTATAAAGTATTTTTCTTCAGAACTAAATCATGAATGTTGTAGGTTTAGGGTTCACCCCTGAAAATTTTTTAATGAATTTCTATGGTACTTTGTTTTCTAATGTTTTCTTGACTATGGAACTTTGTTCTGTTCTTACGAGACTGAATTTCTTCAGAGACTCGTAAAAGATCATAAAAGATGCTAGATCCTTCAATCTCACTTATAGATATATTGATGATGTTCTCTCCATCAATAGTGCATCTTTTGCTAAATGGATCCCATTGATATATCTGCTAAAACTAGAAATAAAGGAAACGACAGAAACCACCAGTGCTACAACTTTTTGGACTCATATCTTGAATTTGACGAAAATGGTCATCTCAGTACTAAAATTTACGACAAAAGGGATGAATTTAATTTCAAAATTATCAATTTCCCTAACATGGACAGTAATATTCCTGCTTCTGCTCACGGAGTGTATGTTTCACAGCTTATTCGCTACGCGAGAGCTAGCACAAATCATACAGACTTTCTCATTAGACAAAATTATCTCCGTGACCGCCTTATTAATCAAGGCTTATTTCAAAATTACCTGTTGTCATATTCTCCCCTTTTAAGGATGTGGCCATGGAGTTAGTAGTCAACCTTGTATTGGGTTTTATTCGAATTTTTATTATACTATAGGGCAGATAAAGAGGAGGTTTGGGTACCTATAAACCGGTTTAACCCTACCGCTGGCTTTTGCTAGTGCCGGTTCTTAGTCCGACTGTCCCGAGTTAGTATCGTTGTTTACGTTTGTCTTTTGTCTTATTTGTGTTTTTCCAGTGTAGTTCCCCAACAGATTATGGCATGTAATTATAATTGTTAGCCATTGTAGATGTTTCCTGTTATCCCTTTTATTTCATTCAAAAAAAATGCCGTCACATACGATCATTAAAAAGTTCTTTAATAGATATCAGTCCCTTGTGGAAAATTTGAAGTTTCGGTCCGAACTCTGATTCAAGATTCTTTCTTTGGGNGCCATTGTAGATGTTTCCTGTTATCCCTTTTATTTCATTCAAAAAAAAAATGCCGTCACATACGATCATTAAAAAGTTCTTTAATAGATATCAGTCCCTTGTGGAAAATTTGAAGTTTCGGTCCGAACTCTGATTCAAGATTCTTTCTTTGGGATGATCATTTCTCTTGATTGTCTACGCAATTACTGGTGAGTTGCTACCGGACACTACCGCAATGGAAGGGGAGATTTGGCTAACCATTAAACCAGTTTAACCTACCTTTTCTTTTGAATTGCCTGTACCTTAGTCGACGATTATTCCAGTGGTTTCCACCTGATTTGTCATTTTGTCTCTTGGACTTCGGCTCTTGACCACTCTGTAAGGTAATTTTGTTATTACCCCCCCCCCCCTCATTTTCTAATATTTTCTTGAGTGATTTCTACCTTCGAAAAAACACCTTATACTCCATTGCTTGTCCATATCTGAATCTATTTGCCTCTTGCCTTTCATTACCGAGAGTTGTTTTAGAAGATATTCGTCTTAATATTTCTGTTACGAGACCAAGTAGCCCGAGTTTCAACAACAGAAGAGTACAACTTAGATTTTGGAGAGGAAGTATAATTATTTATTTTGATAAATATTTTATAAAATGTCACACTGATATATAGTGCAGACTGTCTATTTCAGTTAGTCAAGTAAAATATATGAATAGAAGAAAAGCATTTTAAGTCTCTCTGAAAGGTTTTGGTACCTTTCAACTCTGACAATGTGTATAACTTTATATAAGTTTAACTTTCCCCATTATACGTCATGAACAAAGACACGATATTGTCAATATTTTTCTCATGACATTTGAAGTGGTTTCATTGTCTTCATTTGGGACGTCCCCCAGGTGTTTGTTGAGCGAATACCATGTGAAGCGGGTTAGTTGGGTCATAATTCTAAAATACTGTACACAAACTATCCCACTTTCCATGAAGTATAAAGACGCCTTGTATGAGCAGACTTAATAGAAGGCAAAATTTCCTGCCAATCTTCCATTTTTTTCCACTTACAGTGGCATTCGAAACTCGTTTCTCTATATTTCTACCCAGTTTTCACATTTCCTGAACGGTGTGGAAACATTTGTTCTCCTCTCTAGAGAGGAGAACAAGTTTCGTGACATTTCCCGCCAAATTTATTCGGAATACAATCCTCGGTGTTTTTCGTCCAGTCATTAGAGAAACAGTTTCCACAACTTAAACACGTTAATTCTGAAATTTCTCTCATCTCGTTAAATAAATTTTCAAATGTTTAAAAGCTCGGCAAGCCTCGCTTTCAAACATTTGCAAAATTTATTTTACTCGATGTGAGAAATTTCATAATCAACTAGTTCTTGTAGTGGAAACTATATTGCCCTGGTTGTCTAATCTACTCCCAATTTCTTTTCATATAAATTTTAAATTGCATAATTATACCCCCGCTCCGGAGGAGGAGGGGGTATACTGTTTTACCTGTGTCCGTCATTCCGTAATTCCGTCATTCCGTAATTCCGTCCGTCACAACTTTCGTAAAGCTTTTCTCTGCAATGGTAAATGATACAAACTTGAAATTTTGTCAGAAGCTTTGTGCAGTCATGCCATATTGTGGTATGCATTTCCAGACCTGTCGAGATACTACTTCCTGTTTACCGACTTAGTCAATTTTTCATTATTCTGTGTGTCCGTCACAACTTTCGTAAAGCTTTTCTCTGCAATGGTAAATGATATACAAACTTGAAATTTTGTCAGAAGCTTTGTGTAGTCATGCCATATTGTGGGATGCATTTTCAGACCTTTCGGGATGCTACTTCCTGTTTACCGACTTAGTCAAGTTTTCATTAATCTGTGTGTCCGTCACAACTTCCGTAAAGCTTTTCTCTGCAATGGTAAATGATACAAACTTGAAATTTTGTCAGAAGCTTTGTGTAGTCATGCCATATTATGGGATGCATTTTCAGACCTGTCGGATTGCTACTTCCTGTTTACCGACTTAGTCAATTTTTCATTATTCTGTGTGTCCGTCAAAACATTCGTAAAGCTTTTCTCTGCAATGGTAAATGATACAAACTTGAAATTTTGTCAGAAGCTTTGTGTAGTCATACCATATTGTGGTATGCATTTTCAGACCTGTCGGGATGCTACTTCCTGTTTACCGACTTAGTCAATTTTTCATTATTCTGTGTGTCCGTCACAACATTCGTAAAGCTTTTCTCTGAAATGGTAAATGATACAAACTTGAAATTTTGTCAGAAGCTTTGTGTAGTCCTGCCATATTATGGGAAGCATTTTCAGACCTGTCGGGATGCTACTTCCTGTTTACCGACTTAGTCAATTTTTCATTATTCTGTGTGTCCGTCACAACTTTCGTAAAGCTTTTCTCTGCAATGGTAAATGATACAAACTTGAAATTTTGTCAGAAGCTTTGTATAGTTATGCCATATTGTGGGATTCATTTTCAGACCTGTCAGAATGCTACTTCCTGTTTACTGACTTAGTTTAATTTTCATCATCCCGTCCGTCCCTCACAACTTTCATAATTTTCATCATCCCGTCCGTCCCTCACGACTTTCATACAGCTTTTCTCTGCATTGGTAAATGACACAAACTTGATATTTTGTCAGAAGCTTTGTGTAGGCATGCCATATTGTGGGAAGCATTTTAAGACTTGTGGGGTACTACATTTTGTTTACCAACTTTGTCAGGTTATTAGAGACTGGAAGATGAGAGCGGGGGTATAACTAGTGAGCATTTGCTCACAGATCCCTTGTATATTCATGTTCCTTATAAATAAAGATAATGTTGAGGCTTAAAAAAACATATATTATAAGAAAGGACATAAAACCTGGACAAAAGCGTCGACAACACAACATGCATACATGTCAACACCATCTTTCTTCAGATTGTGATACTATGTAGCGTCCTGCTTCTTCGGAGAAAAGTTTAGAAACTACATAATTTGTAAGTGCTGGCTTCTAAACTGAGAAAATTTAGCTAATTCAAATATTTTTCGAGGCATACAACACTTACCTTTCAGAGGGCAGTCGGGAACAAATCTTCAGAATAAGCCGCGTAGATGTGCTACAAATATAGTACAGGGACAAATCCATGTTTGTAAAAATGAAAAAAAAAATAAAAACTGCAATTTCTACAAGGGCCGGCAACTATGGGGAGGAAATTTCTCCGGGTTGGAAACTACATATTCTGCAAGACGGAGAAAATTAAGCTCATTCAAATATATCTTTAGAGGCACACAACAATTACCTGAAGAGAGAGATTAACATACGGCTGAGCCTTGTTTATCAATCCAACACTATTTTATTGTGTTTGTAATATGTGCTATCGTTGTTGTTGAAATAAATAAAGTTTAAACTAATTACCTGATAGAGGGTAATATGTGAATGAAAAATTACTGCCTACATCTAAAAACGGAAACAAATCTTAAAAACGAACATTTGAATTTTTAAGTCGCGTGGAAAGTACAGGGACAAATACAATGTACGCCTGTCTCGTTTGAAAAAAAATTACAAACTGCATTTTCTGCAAGTGCAAGCAACTGAACAAAGACAATTAAGCTCATTCAAATATGTTTAAGAGACATACAACCATTACCTATGTGAAGGAAAACTAACTTTGTACATCAAAAATCGGCAACAAGTCTTCATAACATTTAAAGCCGTGTGGATGTGCTACAAATAAATTCTAGGGACAAACACAATGTACACCTCCCGTGAGTTGAGAAACAGAATATTCTTCAAGGGCCCGTAACTATGCGGATGAAAGTAAGCTCATTAAAATATTTTAGAGGCATACAACAATTACCTGAAACAGGGCAATATGTTAATGAAAACTTACTTCCTGCATTAAAAATCAGAAACAAATCTTCAAAAAAGCACCAAAATTTAAAGATTAAACTGTAGCTTAAAGGTGATAAAAATTTACCAAATGAGAAACGTTATTCCCTATACTAAGTCAGTTATATATGGTCAAAGTGGGAAGCTTCATAAAATTAACTCCACTTCGACCATATATAACTGATTTATAGTACAGGAGGATAACTGATAAATGTTTCTCGTTATACTTTTCATCAAACAATTAAGAAATTTCCTCTATAACCGAAACATTTCTTTTCATATTAATTTTAAATTGTATAATTTATTCGTGTTCCTTATAAATAAAGATAATGTTGAGGCTTAAAAACATATATTATGAGAAAGGACATAAAACCTAGACAAAAGTGTCGACAACACAACATGTATACATATCAACACCATCTTTCTTCAGATCGTGATACTATGTAGCGTCCTGCTTCTTCGGAGAAAAAGTTTAGAAACTACATATTCTGTAAGTGCCGGCTACTAAACGGAGAAAATTTAGTCAATTCAAATATTTTACGAGGCATACAACACTTACTTGTAAGGGGGCAATCGGGAACAAATCTTCAGAATAAGCACTAAATCTAAGCTGAGTTGCATGGATGTGCTACAAATATAGTACAGGGACAAATACAATGTACGCCTACCATATTTGTGAAAAATTAAAAAAAATTAGAAACTGCATTTTCTGCAAGGGCCGACAACTATACGGAGGAAATTTCTCCGATTTTGAAACTACATATTCTGCAAGTGCCGGCAACTAAACGGAGAAAATTAAGCTCTTCCAAATACATCTTTAGAGGCATACAACAATTACCTAAAGAGAGAGAGATTAACATACGGCTTAGCATTGTTTCTCAATCCAACATTATTTTATTGTGCTTGAAGTATGTGCTGTCGTTGCTGTTAAAATAAATAATTATTAAACTAATTACCCGAAAGAGGGCAATGTGTGAATGAAAACTTACTGCCTACATCTAAAAACGGGAACAAATCTTCAAAACGAACATTTAAATTTTAAGTCGCGTGGATGTGGTACAAATAAAGTACAGGGACAAATACAATGTACGCCTGTCTTATTTGTAAAAATAAAATTTAGAAAATGCATTTTCTGCAAGTGCAGGCAACTAAACAAAGACAATCTAGCTCATTCAAATATTTTTCGAGGCATACAATACTTTTCTGTAAGAGGGCAATCGGGAACAAATCTTCAGAATAAGCACTAAATCTAAGCCGAGTCGCATAGATGTGCTACCAATATAGTACAGGGACAAATACAATGTACGCCTACCATATTTGTAAAAAAAAAAATAAAAAAAATAGAAACTGCATTTTCTGCAAGGGCCGACAACTATACGGAGAAAATTTCTCCGATTTTGAAACTACATATTCTGCAAGTGCCGGCAACTAAACGGAGAAAATTAAGCTCATTCAAATACATCTTTAGAGGCATAGAACAATTACCTGAAGAGAGAGAGATTAACATAAGGCTTATCCTTGTTTCTCAATCCAACATTATTTTATTGTGTTTGAAGTATGTGCTGTCGTTTTATCAAACTAAATACCCGAAAGAGGGCAATATGTGAATGAAAACTTACTGCCTACATCTAAAAACGGGAACAAATCTTCAAAACGAACATTAAAATTTTATGTCGCGTTGGTGTGCTACAAATAAAGTACAGGGACAAATACAATGTACGCCTGTCTTGTTTGTAAAAATAAAATTTAGAAACTGCATTTTCTGCAAGTGCAGGCAACTAAACAGATAATTTAGCTCATTCAAATATTTTTAAGAGTACCTATGTGAAGGAAAACTAACTTTGTACATCAAAAATCGGCAACAAGTCTTCATAACATTTAAAGCTGTGTAGATGTGCTACAAATAAACTATAGGGACAAATACAATGTACACCTCAAGTGAGTTAAGAAACAGAATATTCTTCAAGGGTCCACAACTATGCGGAGGAGGCATACAACAATGATTACCTCAAAGAGGGCAATAAACTTACTTCCTACATTAAAAATCGGGAACAAATCTTCAAAAAGCACCAAAATTTAAAGCGGCGTACATCAGTGACAAATACAATGTATGCCTCCTGTGTTTATAAAAAATAAAAAATTAGAAATTGCATTTTCTGCAAGGGTCGGCAACTATACGGAGGAAATTTTTGCTGGACAAGACTGAACAATCTGAAAACCAACTTTCAGAATTACACGGTCTTTGGTCCTGTTCAATTTTTACACATCATGATCCATGTGGGCAATAAAGCATTAAAGTTAGAGGTTTTTCTTTACATTGTTATAGTTCGTCTTCGAAGAAACCAATAGACCCAATGGAACCAATTTGACAGAAATTTTAACGGGTATTACAAAAATATAAATTACCTGAATATGAACGCAAGTCTGTCGTGGCAAATGAAATTTTACATTCACCATTAGTGGTATAATGATAATGATAATAATAATAACTGAGGTGATGAAAATTAACCAAATGAGAAACATTAATTCCCTGTACCAAGCCCGGGTACCAAGTTAGTTTGGGAAGCTTCATAAAATTAACTCCACTTCGACCATATATAACTGATTTATAGTACACGAAGATAACTGATAAATGTTTCTCGTTATACTTTTCATCAAACAGTTAAGAAATTTCCTCTGTAGCCGACACATCTATGTGAATATTTTTCAAATGTACAACTGTTGCCCTTAATACAATACAATATCATTAGATTAATCAATTCATAGCTCCCGGTTTTGATTGTACGCGATTAAACAAACTTTTTGATGATATCTATATTGTTTTTATACGGACCAAAACCTTGTATTTTTGCGTTTGTTATAGCCATTCAGTCCATGAAAGCTTTTCAGAATAGAATGGGGTGAGTATATCTGCAATGTTTTATAAAAAAGAAAAAAAAATTAAAAGTTTAAAACATTTTTCATTAATTAGAAGAAGTTATTTTTAAGTTTGAAATGAACTTTTCTCTGAATTTCAAATTTCAATAGAAGGGAAAGTCAATACATTATTTTAGATTACCCTAGAAGAAAAACACCATTGTCTACAAAAATTTCATATCAAAATCGAATATTTCATATTCTTTTCACAATTTTGGTCAATTACTTTACATTCCAGTCCAGTTGTATCGCCAGGATTTACCGTGTTGCTGATGCTTATTTATTCCCCATTAAGTGAAGGTAGAGGTAAGTTCTGTTATTTCTTATCTTTTTTACATCTTATTTAATTTTTTTTTTATTTCGCCCCATCTTTTGAAAAGAAACTTCCAAAATAACATTGCATTTTTGCTCTCAATGAAAACACTTACATCTCTATGTTGACGATCCAATTTAGCATTCTTTCACATCTAGCAATAAATTCCACTCAAATCGGCGGTGGAGACCGTCTGGAACTTACTATGATGTATGAGTAAAGCTTTAAAGGCCTCACGATGACTTTAATGTGAAGATCAAAACTGTTGTTCCATTAGTTTGTTTTACCATGTATTTGCAGAGACTTTGTTTCATGTGCATTTACTCCATATCCTTTCATTGATTATATAGACGTCTATATACTTATTTCATTTGTATATTTATTTGCAGCCGGCTTCTGCATTTTTCAATGCCCGGAAGAAAAGTGTCCTTTTGGATATATCCCGGCTGGTTGTCCAAGATGTCAGTGTGCGCCAGATCCTTGTCGGGTAGGCATTATTCATTTGCTATCTTCATCAGCTGCAGATCTGGCAATCGACAGTGAAACAGAAATTCAAACAAACCAAATACGTTATGAAGTTAAAGAAACAGTTTGGCTATGGAATCAGTGTCTTACACCAAACATTTATTCTTTATATAGATCTGTATTTATTTAAATTTACGTTTCATGGAAAAGGTAGGGGTGTACATATTTTGTTGAAAGTTCTCAGTCAGAGTTATACTTTCTTTATAGTATACCAGATGTCCAGTTGGATTTTCATGTAGAACGCAACCACAGAGCTGTCCTAATTACGACTGTCCACACAGAGCTCAGTGTATTCCAGACACGTCCTCAGGGGGTTAGTATGGTTCATTAAATGAGAGAAAGTGGCCACGAATCTTGTAATTAAATTTAAATGATTCCTTATTTTCCTTTTGCATTCCTTTGCGTAAACTATTTCATTAGAGTTTAGCTGTATCCAGAAAAATAAATATACGATTCTCCGAGTTATTTTTTTTTATCTTGGAAGTATATAACCACACAATATAAGAGATTTTTTTTATGATTTTAAGCTAGTCTAAGTTTAGGCCAGTCTGTACTTCAAACTTTGTGAAGTTATTTATATTGTTTGTAGAACAGCCATGTGATAGTAAGAACGAGTTTAGGCCAGTCTTTGCTCCAAACTTTGTGAAATGTGAGGTTATTTATTTTGTTTGTAGAACAGCCTTGTGGTTGTAAAGACGAGTTTAGACCAGTCTGTGCTTCAAACTTTGTAGAAACAGTGAATTTTGCAAATGAATGCAATATGAGATGTAACATGTAAGTTAACAATGAAGGGATATGGAGTAAATGCAAATGAGACAAAGTCTCTACAAATACATTGTAAAAATAAGCAATGGAACAACGCTTTTATTGTTGATCTTCATCTTGAAGTCACCATGAGGCCTTCAACAATGAGCTTTACTCATACCTCATAGCAAGTTCAAGACGGCCCCTAGCACCGGGTTGAGCGGAATTCATTACTAATTGTCGAGCAACGCCGCATCCATGCTTTTTAACCTAATGATCCATGGATGCGGGATCGTCAACAAATATAAACTTACCTGGCAAAGTGTTTCTACAATCGCTATCATCCATTACCCGACAAGATGATCACAACATTTAAACAACCACAAGGCACTCATCGAGCCAATTGTAAGAAAAGTATCTGTTTAATGATAGTTCTGTAACAAGTTTTGTATATGGCCAATTTGACAATTTATGTCTCGCAACTTTGTAAAAACAATTGAATACTGAAGGAAGAAAAAAATACACAAATTTTATATATCTAAAACCATGGCAAAAACTAGAGGAACAATACGACGACAAACCAACAAAACTATGAAATCACAAACAAAACATTTACTTCAGTTGCTCCGGAAGGCTAAACATTTCCTGCTCTGTATGCACTGCCAATGAACTCGATCAATAGCAGTGCCCAGTATTTATCTATTTGACAACTCATATCTAAACATTTCAATTAGAAGGGATAAAAATGAGGACAAAATTCAAAACAAGTTTTAGGACTGAGAGAGATATACAAAAAGAAACCGTTCTTACTGTTCTTGTAAATGCAAGTTTGGACAACAAGTTTCAACAAATTATTTTAGGCCCATAAAACACCTGCTATGATAAAGAAGCATATAGTTATTAATTTGCATAAACTTTAAAAGATGAATAAACCGCCAGCAGAACTTGATAGTTGAATACATTTCATAGTTAAATTATTTTGTATGGCGGTGACAGTTTGAACGTTCCTGTCGTGGTAAACACATCACTTCATATTATACACAACAACATATCCTAGTGTGGGAAAAAATGAAGGGGTGTTTTCTTTACTAAATATATACTTTTAATAGAAGAAAGATTGTCAAATTGCTACAATTCTCCTTTTTCTTTTAGTATGTTGTTACTTGAGAATTGAATGCATTATTTTGAAGTTTCATTGGGGTATGAAAGTGTTGACCGGTCAACACTTTCATAATCCCTATGAAACTTTAAAATAATGCATTCAATACCAGGCCGATAAGTGATTAGTTTTAAACAAAAGAAATGGAACTCTTCATTAAACGAAACAAAAAAGGTATACTTAGATTTGTATTCCGTAGTTACAATTCCAAAAAGTTGTTTCTACTTAGAAAATTTAATGATTTTTTAAATCGTGCATTTCATTAAGGTATAGAAATAATGTAAATGTTTGCCGTTGGGTTGTTAAGTTTGTAATTAGTGCGTAAATTGCGGTTTAAGTGGACTGAAGTTGGTGTCTATCATTCTGGATGACACAAATATACATCTCCAGACTGATACTTATAATTACATTTTAAAACCAAATCATAAAAAGCAAATTTATTAAAAAGTTAGTACGTCATGTACAATGGGATTCTTTTTCTTACTAATTCGTCCGCCACGTGGTCATATGATAAAATGTGTCTCACGGGAATTGCAACTCCACATCGATATGTCACGTGAGCGATGTTCACCTATCAAATTGGCGGAATTCAAATAAATAGGATCGAACCCGGGACCTCTAGCACTTAGCCAGCCACCTAACCGAATGAGCTAAAGAAATATTCCGTTAGCTCAGTCGATTTTTACTGGCTATATATCTACTACCTACTACAACGCAGGTAGGCTGTCCTGTCACAATATATTGCCTCTTGTTTCAGTTATATCAATTAAGTTACTGTTCATTGTGGTCGTCTTTTCCAAAGGGTAATAAAATCACTTTTAAAACTAGTTTTGTTTAAAGAATAAGACTTCAAAATAGAAATTTAAAAAGACTAAATAAATCTATTGTAATACACAAACAATTAAAACAATAATTTTAAGTTAACAAACCCAGAAATTTCTAATAAACTCAATTGTGTTGACTGTTTTAGAAACCATTTCATCAAGTTACATGATGGATTCTGTCATTGTAATTGTCCAGATTTTTATGATCCTGTCTGTGGTAAAGACAAAAATGGAGAGGTGTCTTTTGTCAATAATTGCTGGAGATCATGCAAGTAAGTTGTTTGAGAGGGATTATTATTTTAAGGGGTCCTCCTTCAGGTTACATTTTCGAGAATTGTTCTGCGAAGAAATTCTGCAGAAATATAACTTGCAGATGCTCCT
>MJUU01063386.1:103940-125870 GCA_002080025.1 Modiolus philippinarum
GACTAAAACCTATAGTTTTCATGAAGAATCAGACTTTTTAGCTCACCTTGCTATAGTCAGGTCGAGCTTTTGCCATCACTTTGCGTCAGTCGTCCGTTGAAAACTTTTCATTCAAAGATCTTTCTCTGAAACCAATTGGAACCAAACTTCGTTACAATAGTCCTTTGGTAGTCCGAGGGAGACATAGTTTTAATTAACATCAGACCCTATATGAAACGGGATAGAGAAAGGGGAGGTTTGGGTACCCATAAACCGGTTTAACCCTACCGCTAGCTTTTGCTAGTGCCCGTACCAAGTCCGGCTATCCCGAGTTCCTATCGTTGTCCATGTTTGTCTTTTGTCATTTTATTGTTTTTCTCGTGCGGTTCCCTGGTGGATTGTGGCATGTGATTGTGGTTTGCGGCCATTGTTGGTGTTAACTGTTATCTTTCTTATATTAATCTATATGAAAACGCATTCAAAGATCTTCTCAGAAATTACTATTCAACTTAGTCAATGGTCATTAGATGTCCCCTTCCTAAAAGATATCCGACAGGTCCGTACCTAATCCAAGATGGCCACCAGACAGTAACGCAGTTTATCATTTGACCCTCTAGAAAACATTTAAAGATCTTCGTCTCAGAAACTACTAGTTCAGTTATAACAAAACTTAGTCACAATGGTACTTAGAGTGTCCTTTCCAAAAAAGGTATCCGGCAGGTCCATACTTATTCAAGATTGCTACCAGCAGGGAACGTAGCTTTGACATTGGACCCTATGGGAAATACATTCAAAGATCTTCTCAGAAACCACTACTTCATTTATAACCAATATCAGGCACACTGGTTCTTAGATGGTCTTTTCCTAAAATAGGTATCGGGCAGGACCGTACCTAATCCAAGATGGAACGAATCTTTAACATAAGAACCTATGGGAAAACACATTCAAAGATTTTCCTCTCAGAAACTACTCGTCTAATTGGAACCAAACTTGGTCACAATGGACCTTAGATGGTCTATTTCAAAAAAAGTTATCCGACAGGTCCTTACCTAATCCGAGATGGCTTCCAGTGGGGAACATAATTCAAAATTTGACCCTATGGTTAAACACATTCAAAAGAATTTCTTAGATACTACTAGTCAAATTAAAATCAAAATTTGCCCCAATGGTTCCAGATGGCAGGTAGATTATAAGGGAAACATTTCTATTCCATTTTTGGAAGGGTTCTGAAATTAGTCGGAATAAATTTTTGAGCATTTGGTTGCCATGGAAACCAAATCAGATACCAGACATTTTGACAAAATCGTTTTTTTTTTCTGATATAAAAAATGTTATAATTCCAGCAATATTTAAAAAATAAATTGAAATTTTGATGAAAAAATATATTTTTTCTGTTGACAATGTCTTTTAAGTCTAGCAATATGTATTACTTTGACCGCATAAGGGGGAACCTAATTTTTTGTTAATTGTGGTCTGATATGGGTTGTGATGAATGCTTGGGCTAATAAAACTGAAATGTTGGAAAAAAAGTGTTTTCTTCTACATATTTTTTTTATTCATTTCAGCAAAATATTTAAACTTGATTATAAGGGGATTATAAGGGGAATCATTGCCATTTTTAAAGGCAACTTGGAATGTTTTAATTTCAGCAATATGTATTACTTCGATTATATGGGGAACCTCCGTCCAATTTTTGTGTGTGTGTGTGTGTTTTTTTATTATCATTTTTATTTCAGCAGTATTTATTACCAACTGTCAGTGAAATTATATCCAGGCTTTTCGATATTCTTTGTTATAGTCCATTTCAAAATTGTACTTTTATCGGAAGTTGACACATGTCATGTTTTATTTTCCAAATACGGCTTTGTGATAACACAGGTAATCGTGTTATTGTGTAAACTTGACACCTTGTCAACATGTGCAAATAACAGGAACAAATAGATAAAAATGGCTGCCAACAAGAAAGCACAATACCGTAAAGTCTCCAAAAAACCCAACATTTTTCTTCATTTTTTTCAGAGGGGTGGCCTCTGTAAAAAAATTCTATAAAATCAACGGAACAGTGATATTTGTCGAAATGTGCGTAAAAGTACATCTAATAGGTAAAGCAAACTAGCAACATATAAACTGTCTCATTCTGCGGTACTGACAATACTTAGGGACCGACCATTCAACCTGAAAGGGGGGGTTATGATTTTTTTTTCTGGAAAAAAAATAGAAATACAATTTTTTTATTTTTTCTCACGTGTATCAACAAAATATTTTATTTTCAAAATTAACGTTATTTTTTGGGCAGAAAGCCTCCTTCAGAATTTTTTTTTCATCATTTTGGCAGCCAAAATGTTTTTTTCACATAAAATCAGTCCCTTATAGGAGGGAAATTTGATTTTTATGTTTCCGACGTTTTAAGCTCATTTGCAAGTGTCAAATCAATGGATTTTGTATATTGTGCAATGTCAGCACATGTGAAATTGCCTTTTATCTCGTGACGTCATATTTATAGTCTCGATTTCTTCGGCCGTGAAAACGGGTGTACTCCGCTAACTGCCCTGTTTGCGACTGTATGCATGCAATATGCGGCGAAATGTTAAATTCAGATAAATGACACACGATTATAAAGGGAACCCCTGCATAGATTATTTTTGAAAGTTGGTCTGAAATGGGTCCATATGGATAACACGTTCAAACCTATTCAAAGATTTTCTTCTCAGGAACAACTTGTCCAATTAAACACCATTGTACTTTGACGGTACCTTCCAATAGCAGCAAAGTTAACAAAACACATTCAAAGATGTTTCTCAGAAACTGCTTGTCTAGTTAGAACTTAGTCAAAATGGTCGTTAGCTGGTCCCCTACAAAAAGGAATCACGCAGATCAGCAGGAACATGAATTATATTGGATTCCATTAAAAAAGAATAAGGTCTCTAAAACAACTTATCCATTTGTATCTAAACTTGATCACAAAAGCCCTTAGACGGCCCTTCAAAATTTGCATCTTGCATGTCTGCATCCAATCCAAGGTGACCTCAAGCAGGGAACATTTTTTAACATTGGACGTATTGGAAATATCATTCATCTTTCTGTCAGCCATGTTTCAGGTGAGCGATAAAGGCTCTTGAGGGCCTCTTGTATATATCAAGTATTTAAGATAAAGGTATTTGACAATTTGTTTTCACATGATATTTTTTTTCAGTAAATGCTTGTCATGTTTTTTCTGGTTGTCCAGTTTGAATAAACATTTGCATGAAAATGGGATATTAATTATGGAGATTTTTAAACAGCAATCGTTTCTAAAGGTGAAATGCATAAGAAAATTTTCAAAAGCTCCATCAATTTTACCACATCACTATATAAATGTTTCATATGTCCCAAATGTTGATAAACTGTTCACCTGTTAACAAAATCCCTTAAAAGTTGCTTTCACCCATGAAATTAATGATTGAAATCTTTGTTATAAACAAGTTATACCTCCAGGACAATCAGATAAAACATTCCTACATATAAATGTATGTGATTATTATGATAAATCAGATGATGATTGTTATAAACATACAAATTATGTGATAATAGTATTATCGAATAGTACATATAGCGCACATACTGTATGATTCAATAATAAGAAATAGCTTTAATTAACATTTTGTTCAACGAGATTATTTATCGTACAAGCAGTACTATAAACTATGAATTTAGACATAAGAAAATATATTTCAACACCAAAATATACTACATTGATGAATTAACTATATATTATCAAAATTTAAATTATCCATTTTCTTTTATAATTTTCACAATGAAATAGAAACATAAAACCATTCTAAAAATAAAAAAGCCAAAAAATATAAAACTAAAATATTAATGACAAAAACGAATAGCGAAGCAAAAATCAAAATTCCAAAATCACTGCAATTCTTTTCTAATACGATTTTAGACAGCATGACAGAGACAAAACAGACAAATAAAAATGAACACTAAAGTACTAGCAGTATGAACCCTCACAGAAACAGCTATCATCAAGTGCTCCGGAAGGGTAAGCAAGATCTGCTCCACATAGATATGTGTTGACGAAGGACACCTGACAATATGAGGACAATTTACACGAATTCAGTCGAATTTACATTTCTAATAACTGACTAGCAAGTTATTATTGATCAAGATCTAAATACTGATTGCTTTCTTTTATACTAGTGGTGTCCCACTTCAACATGAAGGAATGTGCGATTGTAAATGTCCTTTAAACAAGAACGAAGTATGTGGAAATGATGGACAGACTTATATCAATGAATGTGTCATGGGTTGTGCGTAAGTAATTCTATATCAATGAATGTGTCATGGGTTGTGCGTAAGTAATTCTATATATCAATGAATGTGTCATGGGTTGTACGTTAATAATTCTATACCAATGAATGTGTCATGGGTTGTACGTAAGTAATTCTATATGTCAATGAATGTGTCACGGGTTGTACGTTAGTAATTCTATATCAATGAATGTGTCATGGGTTGTGCGTAAGTAATTTTTGTGTTTCTTTGAATTTTGATCCATCTTGTGACACATCGAATAAATAGCTACGCATCTTGAAACATATTTATATACCGTTAGAGTTACAATCCTGCCGCTAGTCCTCTGTCAGCTTGGAAAAAGTAAGACTTACGCAAAAGTCATTGATATACCAGTGAAAGGTTACTAGTGTATCGAGAAAATCCATGGGAATTTATCCCATCAAAATATGATAAAAACAATTGTTAAATTCGGAGATTCTTGGTCTGCATGCCCTTTGTAGCTCGTAGGTGGTAAAAATTACATTACTACTAGTAGTTTTGTGCATTACCAGTTGCTTTCTGTTTCTTAAATTGTTCGACCTTTTATTTACTTTGAGACTTTTTAACCTTTCATTTAAGGACATGATTCCTCAGTGTTACATTGTTACACATTCGGAAGTTTCAATATTTGCAGGATATACATTCAAACAGCTAGTACAAACAATTTTCTTTAACACCATAATAAAAAGTATTGACATAGAAACAAAAAGGAAAATATGAAGCTTCTTAATCCATTTGGTGTCAAATACGGGACAAAAATTTGAAGGAGTAGGCATTTTTCTTTAACGCGTTACAACGCGCTAGAGTATGTTGTTGAACAGTTTGGTCAAGTCTGTATGAAATAGGAGGATTTTAATGTAGTTTTTAATAATATATTTCAAATTTGAATAATTTTATCTTTCATTTGATATAAGATTTATACATGTTCGTCGATATTTATAGAGAACATAAAGGTATTTACGGTCAAACCTTCGTACGTCTTCAATAAATCTCTAATACCACGAACAACGTCTATGCATTACTTGGTGTTTTCTCTTTTTCAAACTCTTCAACCATTTAAACTTTGAAATTTGGTGTTTTTTTTTGTCTTTTTTTATGCATTTTTTTACGAAACATTTAACCATTATGTCACTGAAACCATTAGATAACAACAATTTTCTAGATACTCATATTTTGAGAAATAGAAACATTGTGGTAGCATGATAAACGATAGTGATATTTATTTTTCAGGGGTGTTTCAAAGTTTAAGGATTCCGCCTGCTGAGGTCCAGTTTTTCTTCGTTGACAGCAGATACTAGTATATATATTGTATAGTTTTGAGCTATAAACATATAAACAATATGTCGTTTTAGTTGAGACTTGAAATTAGTAAAGTTAATATATTGATAAGTTTATATCGAATTGACGGTTTATTTAGTTTCTACAAATAGCCATTTCTTATGATATTGATATTAGTCCTTTCAATTCAGGCGTTCAATGATTTTAACTTGAATCTAAACATTGGAAAACCCCTCGGAAGAACAAAAAAGAAGATACCCAGGATATTTCGCAATGTCGGACACAGTGAAAAATCAATGGTAAGGGGCTGTTTTTATGAAGATACGTATTATTTCTCGGCGTTCAAGTATCCCAACGACTGACTGATTGATCTCGCTGGCGTGGTCGAAAAAAAANTATATTGATAAGTTTATATCGAATTGACGGTTTATTTAGTTTCTACAAATAGCCATTTCTTATGATATTGATATTAGTCCTTTCAATTCAGGCGTTCAATGCTTTACATCTCATAAGAGTAACTTGAATCTAAACATTGGAAAACCCCTCGGAAGAACAAAAAAGAAGATACCCAGGATATTTCGCAATGTCGGACACAGTGAAAAATCAATGGTAAGGGGCTGTTTTTATGAAGATACGTATTATTCTCGGCGTTCAAGTATCTCAACGACTGACAGATTGATCTCGCTGGCGTGGTCGAAAAAAAAAATCATTTCTATGAAATGACATGAAATGAATAGGCGGTGATGATATAAACCATGCATACATCAGTAAGCAAAACTTGAGAATACAAAAGGTCATCAATCGTGCATATATTAGTTGACCCACATTTAAGGGGATGTGAGCTCGTAGGAACTAAGTAGTCTTTCTGCGTCATCAAAAAGGAAGGATAAGATGAGTTTTCGTTTTTTTTGTCTGTACGATAATTCTTCAGACACAACTAGAACTCACACTCAGTCGGTCTTTGATTCCAGGCGCATAAATTAGACCGCTTTAAGCAGATTAACATGCTATATAAGTCCCCAAATTTGTCACTGCCTTCAGACATTATATATATAATATATATGTAACACTCTCACAAGTGTCCTTCCCTTCAAACGTGTCCATTCGCCCAAACATGCCCATCATGTACAGTTATATGACATGAGTGAGTTCGCAAAGCAAAATTTCCGTGTGCATTTCAAGTAAAAACGATCACTCTTTAATCAAGTCTCTAGAATTTATTTGTTGTCGATATTCGAATTTTTTATACTGCTAAAGAGGGCTTAACCAGACGCTTCTGTCAGTAGTTTAGAAATAATTTTATGTTCAATTTATTTCTCATTGTGTTTATTTAAATAAAGATTGAATTTTTCAACGCCAAAATTTGTTATATAATATATAGCAAATCTCGACGTTGTAAATTTGTAGATGTGTTTAAATCGTTACAAAATGGAAACTATGGAACATAAAACTATTTCTTAATTACAGTTGGAAGCTGTTGGTCAAGTTCTTTTCAGCGGTATAAGAAATATAAAAATTGGACCAGAAATGTACTCTAGAGAATGTTTTGAACAGTGACTGTTTTTACTTGAAATACACAGTAAAAGTTTGCTTTACGAACTCACTCATGTCATATAACTGTACAACACGCCCAAACATGTCTATGTCAGTTGTCTTCCAAATTTCGCCGAACAATGTCAATTTTGTAAGACACAAACATGTCTATCATAAACTATACGCCCAAACATGCATAATTAAAGCATTCGTATTCCAAAATGTTTGCTACTCTACAAACGTTTTCACAATAAATTTTACACCCGAAATATTTGAAGACAATTATTTTCAATCAATCATTTTTCATATGTTAGCTCGCCTTTCAAATCAGGTACCTAATAATTTGAAAATAGTCATTTGTGACACCATCTTTTACTTTGTAAGGTGTTACGCGTTTATCAATCTAAATAGCAATGCCTGTTTTCCAAAAACCATTCACTGCAGAAGGCCACGACACGCTTATCCATAGTCCTAATATATAGAACCTGGCCTGTTTCTTTTTGCAAGCATCCTTACTTTCATCATGCAGCGTGTTCAAAAGTCCGTAGCAAATGTTTTTTTTTTTTTTTCACAAGCCATTTTATTTGCTTTCTGGTTTAGAATTATACTAACAACACCATTTCACAATCAACTGAACTACCAAATCATCAATAAAAGCCGAAAATCCTACTTGCATTCTGAACATCAAATCGAAAGTTGATAAGAATGAAACTTACAAAATCATATACAAAAAAAATGAGGTAATTAATTAATATTTTTCATACTGGGTATCTATGAAATATCGGATTTTTAAGTTTAAAACTGTGAATAAATCATATGAAATCCACTTGTAACATCAATTGTTACAATAAACTTCTTTTTTTTAACCCTCGGTTATTCAAGTTCGCAAATTGTGAATGTTCTTTTTATTAGTGTTGGGAATATTAGTTGGAATCGCTAGGTGAAAACTTACGACATAACTCTAAAGGAATATTATGTGAGAAAGTGCTGTAGGAATTTTTAAATTGGCACTTTAAAAAAAATCAAAGTGAAAAAGTTCAATATAAATGTAGGATTAAATAGTGTCCGCTGTAAAATACTGTCCGGTATTAGATATCAGTGCAGATCAGCTGCGATGAAGTATCGAATAAAGCAGAGAGGTTGGAATGTCTTTCAACAAGGAATGCCTGCACACAAAGTTATTTTTATAGTCGTCTTAAGTATGTTACAACTCTGGCATTCCTAACATGCTGGACTTTTTTATCGACAATATATTTGTCGAGTTTCGTTGGTGATAATTCAGCAGGCAATCTTATGGGTACCAATTGAGCACCCTACTTGTCTATTTATTTTTGCATTCTTGTGAAGCCGTATTTATAAAACCCTATAAATGATAAGAAGAAAAAATACATTCTTTATATGCTTTTACGACCTAGAAAAATACTCCACAACAATATGAGAAGGAATGCTTGAAATTAACACTCCATAACTTCAGTGGTCGCCATTTCGAGTGGTTGACCGATACAATGCAGCATTCTCGCAACTTGTGACTGGCGATTTTGCTTTGACTAGCGTTTTTGCTTGACTAGATTTAGCATTGAGTTGGTTCATCTAAACTATTGGACTTGAATTGTTCCCGCGGCTACAATTTTACTTAGATAAATCATTTCTCACATGCAGATGATGCATTCATACCTTGCTGTCGACACACTCGGTCTTGCTCCTCAAGGAGTTTATGTTTCAGGTTATATCTATTGGATAGATTGTGAGAATCGAATGTCAGTGTCATACTTATGTGATGTTTTTTGTTCTTTGGCGTTTTCCACGTTGCCGTTGTCTATGTATTATTCTTTCTTTGATTGACGGTTAGGTTCTCACTTGCTTTACGATAAATTTAGTTCCTGCAGACGACCATTCCGACATCTTATAACTCTGCAGTGCAGATTAAACAAATGCATCCCGAGCTTTTTCCCTGTAAGTAAACATTGTTGCAAACAAAATGAAGATGGAAGTTCAATGATAAAAAAAAGATGTGAAACTAATGACTAAAGTCGAATGACAGTGGAAATGACGACGTTTCTTGAAATTTCCGGATCCATGAAGGTACAAAATGTATATGAACATTGTAGTGGCATTGATCCAAGAAGCACTAGAATTCTTGAATTTGAAACAAGGTATTTGAATTAATTTGATTATTGTTCAAACGTCATGATCTTTCAGTGTATCCTAATATCCTTTAATTTTATCATTTCAAGACTATTATTTAGAAATTTAAAAACGGTAAAAGGAAACCATTAGTTCATTGACGATAAATTCAGCCATTCTGTCGATACATGTGCCGTTAATCTATGTGGTAAAATAATAAAAGAAAACAATAAGGCAGGTATAAATGTTCTTTTTTCGTACAAATCTAACAACTCTAGTTATAACACAGACAATACATCGAAAAAAAAATCACCCGTGATGTTTCCTCAACTGGCCACGAAATATACCAAATCCTGAAAATATAAAGGTGTACAAATTAACTTTAAATGTCAGAGCACAGTTCAGTCATTAACTGGTCTATATAGGCATAAAACAAGTACAATGCTCGCAGTTGTGGCCGAAGCAAAGTCGTATAATATCACAGCATGGATCTCTCACGACCATGAATGATTGACTACAATGAGACCAATATAATTAAAATTATATCTACAAATTATTCTTTACACTCACTGCTAAGATCTAACAACATCCCATTCTACTTTCTGTTCTGATGACCTTTTCGAAATCCTTGGATTTTATCCTAAGTAAAATGCTTCCAAAATCCTGAAAGCTGCAATCCGATTGGTTGATTTGAAAGGTCAGAACAGAGAGTAGAATGGGATGTAATAGATCTACCATGCAGTGAGTGTAAGAAATAATTGTTTATTTCACATTGTACGCTACTAGTTTTGCATATTTTACGCATTGTACTGTTGACGACCTGATGGGGAATTCATAATATCCAACTATATTTTACTCTTGGTAGTTGTAAGATGACTTGAACATCCGAAAGTAACTTGTCTTTCTAATTTAAGAGGACAGATCGAAATCAGACATACAACTGACGTAAATTAGACAAAAATTCAATTCCAGAGACATGGAAAACCATGGACCGGACAAATAGGGACACGAGACATCCACAAAATGTGAAAAATCTCAAACATAATATTCAAATCTAAAGGACTCTCACAGTTACATCTGGTGCCCCTTGTGGGTAAGCATGTTATACACCGTATGACAAATCCGTCACACAGTCAGTTAGTCCACCTGGAGGAGTAGATATCAAATCTGTGAAAACGTGGCGAAATCCAGGTGAAAATGTCCCATCTCATTTTTGTCCTTTCTATAAATGTAGTGATGAAGACCTTTGAGTTTCTCGAGGGACGACAGTAACAACATATCCTCGACATGGCATTTTTTTGAAAAAGTATTTTCCTCTTTTGAAAAATCATTGAATAAAACATGTGCTCTGAGGCATCAACTGTGATTCCATACGCTGGAAAGGTAGGTACATTGCTACTAAGGAAGGTGAATTTCATAAATTGGACGTTTCTCATACAGCTTTTATTTCAAATGTAAATCTTCGTCACTGTACAACAAAAGATCTAAGTACGAAACAGAAGTTGTTATATCAGTAGTTTCTTCAATTAAAGAAATCAAAGGACAGGACTGTTTCTGTTTGATGTGTATTTGCTCTTCTTAAAACTTTGCTTCATATAAATGAAGGAAAGGGTAGCTAAAAGTGACAAACAGTTCCCATTGAAATTCCTGTTGTCTTGAAAAAACGCGGCATCCAAATTCGACACAAATGTTGTCGATCAAAAGTTATACAACTCTTTAATATAACTCTCAGAGCCTTGTTTGACTCGGTGTGGTTCTAACTATTTCTTAAATGGAAAACTCGCGTTCTCCGGTGTACATTGTTGAATCAAGTCAGAAATTACTGTTTCAAGTTTGTTGTGTAGCAGAGTTGTATAAAGAGTAAAACATATTTAAAAAATAATTATGTGGCAATAGGTGGGACTGGTTGAGGATGGTTGTTCTTGAAGATATTTGGAATTTTAAAAAAATAAAAATATGATTTAAGCCGTTTGTGGAGTAGGCTATATCACAGTACCTTTTAAGGGCATGTTCGACTGTAGGCAAAAAAGAAGTGAAATCGTACGAATATTCAAGTCTAGATGTACAAAGATGTACAAAAAGTATTCGGTCAAGTTTTGTTTTTTCAAATGTGACATCTGTTGACACTCTACAGATTTCTGTAACTCAGAAAATAACAAGGGCGCTTTCAAATATACTAAGTTAGGAACGAGACCGGATGCGTCGGCACGTTAATCACCTTTCGACCGTCTTGTTAGAAATATGAATAAAGCAAAATCGTAGCTTGGAAGAAGTCAGTCTGAAAGTTAAGGTGAGACTTTTGAATGTAAGATCGTAAGATCGCAAGTTGCCAAACCGTTATTAAACTGGTCCTCCAACTCATGATGGCGTCAATAGAACTTTCGGAGAGTCAATTTCATGTGTTCTTCCTCGTGTCTCTGAAAAGTCTGGCCGTTAGTAATAGAGATCGTTTAAAGAAAAAGCATAAAAACATAAAAGTTGCATCAGAGTTTTTTAATACCTAAAATGTATATGTTGATGAAGCCCTCCTATATGGGTTGCTATAGAAAATAGTATCAGTTGAGATAGTTAACGAACACGGAATGCATGGCAGAAGGGATTTTACTACTCATGAATGGGAAATTTGTAATAGGAAATTGTGTAATAAGTTCGTTTAACGTCGTCCATATTTTTCAGTTTCCCTTTAAAAGTTTCTTTAATTTCCAGTTGATTGGGACATACAAGATGAAAATAAGTTATCGAGTGATAAAACAACATCAATATATCGAAATATCTGGTCAATAAAAATTCTGAAACAGATCGCCAAGTACAACTAGTAGCAATTGAAATACCGATCTCTTCTACAAAGCAAAAATAATAAAATACGGAAGTTACAGTATCTTTATGTCTTAGTCCAAGTAAAATCAAAATATTCGGAAAATTACACATCAAAGATACTAAAAGACCTTCATGTTAGTGATGTCGTCCTAAGTATATTTGTTATCAGAATCGGTGTAGTTTTGACGAAGTTAGATCTTTCAGGACCTAAAACTATATTTTCGTCTGCCATATTTGTAGAATAAAATTTGGTCTGATAAGTAGATGTAATTTATGGGCGTAATACGAAAATTGCTGAACAGAATTGTTAAGGGCCAAAGTCCAAGAGGCAAAAGGACAAAGGTGCAAAACCAAACGGAAAAATTGTCAATCGCAATAGTCTTGACTTGGTACAGGCATTTCAAAGGAAATGGTGGGTTAAGCCGGGTTTATGGCGCGACAAACCTCCCCATACTTTTCCGTAGTGCCGGTAGCAACCCAACAGCAATTGCTAATGAAAGGTTGTAGACAGTAAAAAAAATGATCATCATAGTATTAAGTTTAAAAAAAGAATTTTGAATCAAAGTTCCGAACGAAACTTCAATTTTCCGCAAGGGACTGATATCTTTTAAAGGACTTTTTAATGATAGTATGAGGCGGCTTTTTTGTTTTTTGTTTTGAAGCAGTGAACAATAAGGCGGTCAAGAAGATAACTATGCTTATAATTTGTGCTATCTCTCGAGTTACGAATCAACTGTGAAACATACACTCCGTAAGCAGCAAATGTTGGAATATTACTGTCTATGTTAGGGAAATCAATAATTTTGAAGTTAAAATCGTCGAGTAATGAATGTGGAATACAGATGTAGAGAGCAGAAAAAAGCTCAAAGTTTAAAGATCTTTACGACACATCTAGTTCAGAAGGCCTCTTCTCCCTCCTTTTACAGTAGAAAGAATATATGTAGGAATTTATGACAGGAATTTCGGATCTAATCAGAAAAACCTTTTATTTATCTTTCATTGTATGGTATTCTATGTGATTTTGACTCCCAGTGCAAAGAAAAGAGATTTTCATCGTTGTCTTTTAAAGTGTGGTGTGATTACCTGTTGTTTTGTTAATTTCTAGTTCAGTTACAAAATCTATTTAATGAAAATTGTTTAGATTCTTTGTCTACGGGAACAATATATTCGGAGTTTATTCAGTTTCTACTACCTCCTGTGTATTGAAGATGCTAGAACCATTTTCATTAGAATAACCAAACAAAAAGCTTTGATTCATTTGGATCAAATGTTTGGTTAGCCAGTATAATCAGTCCCACAACTTGCGGCTAACATTTGCAGACCAGATGCAATTTGAGTTATTTTATCTAAACTTGACTTGTTTTAAGGTACGATATCATTTCTCACGTGACAGATGATGTATGCATAACAGGGGACGCTTACCATGTGGACGCCGTGACCCAGTACGAGATCCGAATGTCTTTAGTACGCTTCAAGTTTTCTAACGACACAAGTTTTCTAACACACTCCTCAATGCATCCTTCAACGATCTATAATTCTTTCTCTTCTTGCTTTTGTTTATTAACACAGTTTTAGTTTAATCTGCTAGACGGTGTTATTAGTTACAAATTAAAACGGTTTATTTTTGAATTCATGTTGGTGATCATTGCGCATTCGGCATTTCATAGCCCAAGTCAAAATAAAATATTTATCTCGAGCTCTAGTATCATCTGTAGCAATAATGATTACCTCATAAGATATTACGTAATCGATTTTGATGCATTTTGCATGGACATGAAAGCAAGACCAATCTAGAGTTTAGACAACATATAAAATATCTTGTTTTAGGTCATGATAGGTCTGAATTTGTCTAGGACCACAACATTCTAACAACAAATATACCGGGGATGACACTAGACGTCTATATTGAGATTTGGGATGCTATTTCAGATGATATCGGAAATCAAACGGGCACCAAGTTTCCCCTATTTGCCGATCTTATGTCCATCTAATAAAGTTGAGTTTATTCCAAACCCAATTCTGTAATCCATGATGTTTCTGTCTTGAAATATTCCATACCTTTTACAATACTACCATCTTATTCCTGTAACCTGTAAATTAAGGACACTACAAAGACTACGTTTAGAGTTGTTTCTCGAAATTGATTTACACCAGAATTTGTGACAATTGCGATGATTTCAAATTTCTTTCTCTCGAGAAGTAATTATGCTATAACTAATCCGAGATTCTGATTATCGCAAAATATTTAACGAATGATCGAATAACGCAGTAATTCACGAATGCGCGCAGCGCATGAGTGAATTACAGCGTTTTTCGATCATGAGTTGAATATTTTCGATAATCAGAATCTAAGATTAGTTATTGTTTTTATTATATAGATCTTCTTTTCTTAATTTTGATGGTTCATTTTAAGATTCATTTCATGAACTACGTTTTCGATGTTAATCCGCTGAGACGTTTACTTAACAACGACGTTGACAACGTCTATTGTGACGTCACTTCCTAGAGTGAAATTATGGAAAATAATTTCACAGTTAATTATCACTTTTATTTCACTGAGAAATTTCAATCTTTCACCGCAATCTATATAATAATGTCCCTTCTGCTCCTGCATACGAGGTATCAGTGTCTCACTTGATAAAATATGGGACAACGTCCTCTTGATAAAAGACTTCATCAACAAATGTTTATTGCTATCATGTAGAACACTGTCCTTAGGGGGGACGCTTGAAGCTCAAACTGTCGGGGTCGCCATCACTTGTTCGTTACCCGATATAATGTAACTGTCCCGCACCTTCAGACAGAAAGTTTGCATTTGACTAAATCTAGCATTTACTCATCGTAACTACGGGACTTGTAGTGTCACTGTCTAAGTTTTTAGCTTCTTCTCACATGACGTGTGATTCAGGCAAAGCAGAAAAGGAAAAGTTTACCTTGTAGCATCTGGCCATACTTCCTCGAAAAACACAAATCACTGAAATTCGCGTTTCACCCCAATAATGTTCGCGCTTTCAAAACAAAATCAAAATTCAGTCATGGACTAATTGAATGAAGCCTTTTATTCCAAAATTTCTGTGCCTATAGGTGTTTCAAACGACGATGTTAGGTCGAAATGAGAATTTGTTCAAATTTTGAAAATGACAAAAACAAAAGTGGACATTTTCCTATTGGAAAAATGGGTACCCAAATGTGAATGCCCGTTTCTTTGTCAATATCCAGCAATTTTTAGTGAATCAAAGTCTGTATACAGTCCAAAGATTGAACAACTGGGAAAAATGTCAAAATCATGATTTTTTTGTAAAAAAGTGATTTTTCGAATCTCAAAGATTACAAATCTTAAAATGTTGAAAAATGCAGAAAATGTGCATTATGGTAAACGTGTTCACTGTGTCAAATTTCTTGTCTATCGAATTAATAGTTATGCTCATGCATCGAGATGAAAATTTTAAATGGATACCGGTATGCCCTTAACTTTTTTTACCGAATATATATTTACTCAGTTAATATCATTAAGGAGGTAGACCTAGGTTAAGGGACATAACTCTTAAAAATCACTTGTATGTTTGGTTTAAACATTTTCATAAATATATTGGAAGCTTCTAAGTAACACAGATGATTTTGATTCTTTTTCACATAAATGCTTGAAAAGCGTCGATGAAATGGACTGCTTCAAACACCTTGCTGATTTAAAGAGTTATCTCCCTTAACCTAGGTCTACTACCTTAAATCACCTGGGTTAGATAACCTGCATCTTAGGATTTTACATAATTTATCAAAAGAGTTAAGTCAACCAATAACACTCATATTCAAAAAATCAATTGAAACAATGGACATACCAAATGAATGGCGAGAAGAGTGCATCACCGTAATAGTTAAATATTAAAACAACTAGAGACATTCGTTCGTGACCATATAGTTAATCAAATGAAAACTAACAAACGTTTTAGCCCAAAACAATTTGGATTCATCAACGGAAGATCTACAACTCTACAATTGCTGTATTTATCAGAAAAACGGACAGAAATAATAGACAACGGCGGTAGCCTTGATTGTGTATACCTAGACTTTATGAAGGCTTTTGATAAATCCCACACTTCAGACTTGTAAACAATTAAAAAGATACGGAATTTCAGAATATATAGTGGAGTTGATACAGTCATTTTTATACAACAGGAAGCAACGAGTTTGATTTAAGAACGATTATTCAGACTGGAAATCAGTGCCAGTAATATACCACCAGGAAGCGTCCTAGGCCCGATCCTTTTCTTAATCTATATAAAGGACTTACCGGCTGTACTGAGTTCAGATTGTTACATGTTTGCGGATGACACGAAAGTGTTTAAAGAAATATACTCGACAGATGATATGGAAAAAGACGTGCACGAACTAGAGATATGGTCGGAAAAATGGCTTCTCCGTTTCCATCTAGAAAGCATTAACAGCCGGTAAATGTAGACAGGAAAATTACGAATATGAGCTATGCAACATAAAGCTACAATACACAGATAAAAAAGATTTATAGGTGTGGTTGTCAGCAAGAACCTAAATTTCGAAGAGCTTATGAATGAGAAGATCAAAAAAGCTAACAGCATCATGAGCCTCATTAGACGTCCATTCACCTATCTAGAAGAGAATATATTTTTTATGTTATACAAGGCACTAGTCCATCCACATCTAAAATATGCAAATGCTATTTGGAACCCATTTCAAAAACACATTACAGCCATAGAAAATGTACAACAGAGATCAACCAAATTACTCCCTGGAAATAATGACCTAAGCTATGAAGAACGCCTGAAGAAATTAAAACTACCATCACTAGCATTTAGACGTAAAAGGGGCTATATGATTGAAGTCTTCAAGTTAACAGAATTATATGATCAATCACTACCACCCTTATTGAGTTTAAGAATAGACAGTAAAACCAGAGGTCATAACAAGAATTTTTTTCAATAAAGGGCCAATAAAAATATAAGGAAAAATTTCTTCACAAAGAGTGATCCAAACTTGGAACAATTTGCCAGAGGAGGTAATAAGTTAAAAAAAAAACAGTTAAATCTTCTAAAAGACTGCTAGATAAATACTGGAAAAATAATTATGAATCCATTCTGACTACCGGAAGTGACATTAATACAAGTGATGATGATTTAGATCTGAGCATAGTGGTCTCCTAGACCAGCGTTCAGAAGAGGACCGGTAAGTATATCTATATAACAAAAAAATCCGAAGTTCCTGTAAATTTCTGCATATGGCCATTTCGACAATTTTTGTCTCTTCAGTGCAGATCAAATCAAAACATTTGGAAGAATATAAACCAAAAATTTGTAAACTCCGATAGAAAAACCAAAAAGATATTATAAAAAGCCAGAACCAGCTCCTCGTTTTTATATTCTACAATAAAATGATGGTATATGGTATGTCCTAAAACATACGATAGTTTTGAAATGGATCCCCATTTGTTATACATAGGTATTTTGAATGACAAAACGTATGAAACATATTTGAGACGGCAATTGTGGCAAATATTTTAAAGTTACAAAACATATAAAATATAATAAATATAGTTTGGTTGTAAGAACTTCTGTAAATTTTATTAAACATTCGTTGAAAACGCTTGTTTTTCTAAACAAACTGCGATAATTTATTCTAAAAAAACTCAGTTAAATAATATAAAAATAAAACTTATAAACTTAAACCAAAAATAAAAGACATGTGTTTAATATCTGTAAATTGGTATAAGAATGCTATAAAATACTTAATTGTTCATGGTAACAATTGCCCTAATAAAAACATGCAGACATAAGCAATATCTTCATTCAATAACAAGACAATGCCATGCTTAAAAGGCGAGAAAGCATGTCTTACTATCAAATTATTTCTAGCTCATCAATTAAAGTCAATAATTCCTTTTTTTGTATAAGCAATGCCAACAAGATACTGAAGAAAGCCACATATCCTGGCAGAAAATGTTTGACCAGGTACCTTACAATTAACTTATTTGTTACAATATAATGCAAATGCAACCAATTTTGTCCCAAAAGGTTGATTAATTTGCATATTATCATATTGGTTGAAAAGGTTTTTATAACGAGCGACAGCACTCAAATCCCCACTTGATTTCTTTTTTTTGTGCGTTTGTTTGAGTTCCGAACATCATGTAAACACTACGGTTCGTGTACCTAAATCAACATATGACTGTGCTGACTTCCCTAGTGTAGTATGGTGCCATCTTTTTTTCCCAACAATATCTAATTCTCATGAAGATTTATTGAAAAAAAAAATCACATTTCGAAGTAAATGTCTATATTATTTTTCAGACAAAATTTTCTTTTGATTTTCCACTGGCATGACTTGTTTTCATTAAACGTAATTTTTTTAAGAATTCTTTATTTCTTTATGAAGTACGTGTAAATGAATTTTTCCCATGCCGTTCATTGCTATTCATGTAATCTAAGATAGTCACTTGTCGCATAATTCAAATTTTCTAGAATCATAATTTCCCTTTGGTCTGAATTATTAATGGGTGCACAAATAAATTGGTTCCCGATGTGTAGTTATTTCACTGATACAGCTCGACAGGTCATAATTAGGAAAAAAAACAACATTAAATAATAAGCAATGTACAGCAAAACAAAAACAAACACAAATTTTATGTATACATAAGACATTGGTATTTACACATTTCGGGTACGATAATTTGATTTTTGGGGGCTTGTGCGTCTGTCATGTCACAAAAATGTCTTTTTTTCAAATCAAAATTAAACTATTTGTATTTTCATGACAAACAGGATAAGCATAATTATTTTTACTGGTAACAAGTTTAAATTATTTATTTACGAAATTACCCCTCCACCGAAAATCAAATTGCTGTCCCCTTAATGTGTTCTGAAAGGTATGTCTGAGCCAGTTGTAAATATTTACCAATTTGATGATAAAACTTGAATACTAAGCAAATCAACTTTGAACATGTGAACCAGTCCCAAAATTCTTTTTCTACAATGATAATTCAAAGTTCGAACAATTGTATTCAGCAATAGATCTAGAACTTAGAAAATCATACAAAAGCGTCAAACAATTAACAGCTTATATTCTCTACATTCTAGATCCCATTTTTGGTTTAAAGCTTAATCAAATATGCTAAAGCTGAATGTATTAATAGCCAAAACGTGACCGTGAGTATGAACTGGAGTAGGTTGTAGCTGGGAAGCGAACTGGAGTCCTTGCCTGTTCTTTGTAAACATCTGGAATTAGACCAAGACTCGAGTTGACCATATTTACTGAGTTTCGGCCATATAATTTCCTCTCATACTGCATAAGTTGTCTCCAAAATCCCATGTTTGGACGAATCATGTGCCGTCTCTTCTTTACATAATCATGTGCTTTTTGTAAAGTCATACGGTGATATTTCATCATGTGCACTATACACAATGTGGCCGACCTGCTTACGCCGGCTACACAATGAACAATTACTTTCCCACCTCTAGATGCAATGGTATAAATTTCATCTGCAACTCTGTCAAAATGAATATCTAGACGTGCCTGTGGATGATCGTCTACGTGAATTTGAGAACATTGAATTCCTGGAACGTTTAGATTTGGAACATCTAGCGTACAATTTATGACATGTGTAATTCCTAGCATAGACAGTCGTTGACGTGTGATTGCTGTAGCACTGCTAAGGTACAGGTAATCGGTTATCTCTGCTATTTGTGTTAGAAACGCCATTGAATCAGATTAAATTTCACTTTTTAATGTCAGACTCTTCCTATCTTGTCTGAAAAAAAAACCATCATTATACAGTAAAGAGTTTAGCTATAATATCTTACATCATTGAGACGGAAGTTCATATTAAAATTTGAATATCTTGTATGGTTGCTTTTTTAAATGTGATACACATAATAAAATAATAAAAATGATATATTCCAAAATTTATATCAGACAGCATGATGTCTACCCTATCCAGCGACATGCAATGAAGTATGGCGTTCATGTTTGGAGGTAACACTTATGTTGTTTACGATTGGGTTACTACTATCATGGAGGCATAGACATAACCTTCTATATTTATACCTCCATGCTACTATCGTGCAACAGTACTAGTAGTATCCAGCGTTATACAGTATGATGTCTACGTTTGGAGACACTATTACTTAGCAAAAACCACATAATGTGTACATTTGAATATACCACTATCCAGCAATTGGCAAAGGGATGTCTAGGTTGGAGATACTACTACAACGAAACAAATTTATTATGTCTGCCTTTAAAACCCTGATTTAACAGATTGTTTCATGTTTTCGTTTAGAAATATTACTACCCTGTAGCAGACAGCCGGATTTCTGTTCGAAAATATTACTACCAGCAACAAACAGTATGATGTCCACCTTTGGAGATACTTTATCCAGCAACAGACAGCATAATGTCGATGTTTGAAGATACTAACAGCAACAGACAACATGACTTCAACGTTTTGGGGACATCCCTACACGCAACAGACAGCAGGATTACTAGTTTCATGTCTACATTTGGAGATACTATATCCAGCAACAGACAGCATGATTTCTAAATTTAGAGATATCCCTACCAGCAACAGACAGCAGGATTACTACGTTTGGAGATATCCCTACCAGCAACAGACAGCAGGGTTTCCACATTTGGAGATATCCCTACCAGCAACAGACAGCAGGATTTCTACGTTTGGAGATATCCCTACCAGCAACAAACAGCAGGATTTCGATATTTGAAGATACTACCAGCAACAGACAACATGATTTCAACGTTTTGGAGACATCCATACCAGCAATAGACAGCAGGATTTCGATGTTTGAAGATACTACCAGCGACAGACAGCAGGATTTCTACGTTTGGAAATACTACTACCAGCAACAGACTGTATGATGTCTGTTTTTGTAGAGGTTACCAGCAACTGAAAACTGTTGTCTGCATTTGGAGATACATCTACCCAGCAAAACACAGCGGGATCTCGTTTACCTAGCAACAAACAACATGATGTCTGCATGCTGGATAGTAATAATGTTGAAAGGTATATTTAAATTGTAGGAGTATAAGATTTTGTTTTTACTACAGGCATCAGATTTGGTCGAAAATTCAAATATGACAACATAAAACATATAGAAATTATTGATAACATATATTCTTATCTAAAAATAACATAATATCGAGTTATATAAATTTCGAATATATTGATTTTTGATATTGAAGGTAAAAACTTGGTCTTCGGATATAAACTGGTTGAAGGGTTAAAGGTAGGCGGTCCCTTTTATTTAAACATCCAAATTACTGTTGTATAACGGTTTTTCTACATGTTCAAGTTCCTCCAAATGTTTTGAAAAACACATTTTGTCTGGCACCTTTTCTACACTATAACTGGTTTATTCAAAATATGCCTGTTTTATTGATGAAACATACATATCATAAGATCCGTCATAGCTCAAATCTATAGTTATTACAAAACAAAGATATCTATCAATTCCAATATTAATGGAAAGTTATAATGTCATGGTAACAAGAAAGTTGTAAATTGTTGATGAAAATCATATTCGGTTCTTTCATGTTCTGTCGGTTTTAAAATTCACTGGTGACGTGATTCCTTACGTCACAATATTACACGAATAATTGTTAAAATGTAATCCATATCCTTTTTAGTTTTTTCTGAACAATTAAAGGGGTATAAAACAAATGTACATGAGACAAAAACCTTATAAAAAACGAAGCAAGATAAAGCAAACAGTACAATGCATTAGGGACCGACCATTTAACTTGAAGGGGGGGGGGGGGCTATGGTTTTTTTCTAAAAAAATATTTTGGATCTGATTTTATGTGAAAAAAATATTTTGGCTGCCAAAATGATGAAAAAAA
>MJUU01063386.1:125907-142692 GCA_002080025.1 Modiolus philippinarum
AAAAAAAAAACCATAACCCCCCCTTCAGGTTAAATGGTTGGTCCCTTATGGTTATTCTTTTAGAACTTTAATTTTCCCTACTGCAAGATGCTATTGCAAAACAAAGATAATATGAAGTTTATTTCCAAAACTCGTTAATGACCCTGTAACGGTATATATGCTATTATTGCATTTATAATAAATGAAACTCCAAAAAGAAGGAGAAATGCTGTAATGATAGTGCATGTATTCAATAAGTTACCGATTGCTAAAATTGTATAATATTAACAAAATCGACTAGGTAATTGAACTAACTACAAGAGAAAGATGCCACATAAACAATTTGTCATAAATGAAATGCAGCTAAGGGTCACATTCCCTTTCAGTATTCACAACTAGTACTGGTATATTCACAACATGTGTTAGAAAGCAACATACTTGAGATAATTTGCTAAAATATGAAATCAAGAAAATCATAAAATGAAACATACGACTATATTCCAAAGAAGTAAAGGAGAAAAAATGCATGGCCTAATTATATGACGCACTGCAAGACTTTTCCTGTGCCAAAAAGTACGTAAGATGCAATTATTCTCTATAAATAAACAAGCAATCATAAACCAACGTCTTAACTACTGACACAGATATAACATTCCTTGTCATTTCTTCTATGATTGCAAAAAATATTTAAAAGAATGGGAATTTGAAATCAGTTCTTTTTTAGCTCACCTGGCCAAAGGCCATGTGAGCTTTTGCCATCACTCGGCGTCCGTCGTCCGTCCGTCCGTCGTCCGTCCGTCCATTAACTTTTATTCAAAGATCTTCTCCTCTGAAACTACTGGGCCAATACTATCCAAACTTAATCTGAATCATCACCAGGGTATGCTCCTTCAAGTTTGTGATTTTTATGTCCGTAGACCAAACAACATGGCCGCTGTTACTTAAAATAGAACATAGGGGTAAATTGCCGTTTTTTGCAAATTACTCGAAAACCATTACAGATATCAGAATTCTGACAGAAGTAAAAATGATCAGCATGATGAGATCTACATGCCCTGCAATTTTGGAGAATATCCGTATACTCGTCTTGGAGTTATTGCCCCTTTTCCGTAAAATTTTCAGTTTTTCGTTACTTTTAGTCTTATATATTGAAAATGGTAGAAGATAGAAGTGAAGTTTGTATAACAAAAATGGTCAGCATAGTAAGATCTACATGTCCTGCAATTTTGAAGAAAATCTTACAACCTACATAGGAGTTATTGCCGCTTTTTCTTTGAATTTTCACAATTTTTTAACATTTTTACTTTTATTTCAAAAACTGTATGAAATAAAGGATAATTGTGAATTGCAAAAGTGTTGAGGTTTTCCAGAACTACAATTTCTGCATATGTCCAGCAGGTTCGCATCTCATCCAAGATGGCCACCAGCGGGGGTGGGGGGGATAGTTTAACATAAGACCCTATGGGGAATGCATTCAAAGATCTTCTCCTCTGAAACCACTGAGCCAATGGGGACAAAATTTTGTCACAGTAGTCCTTGAGTGGTCCCCTTTAAAGTTTTTGATTTTTACGTTTGTACCTCATCCAGGATGGATGCCAGTGTGGAGCACAGTTTAACATAGGAACCCTATGGGAAATACATTCAAATGTCTTCTCCTCTGAACCCACTGAGCAAATTGGAACCAAACTTGGTTACAATAGTCTTTACATGTTTTCCATCAAAGTTTGTGATTTTTATGTTCATACCTCATTCAAGATGGCCGCCAGCAGGGAACATAGTTTAACATAGGGACCCTATGGGAAATGCATCCAAAGATCTTCTCTGAAACTACCAAGCCAAACTGAACCAAACTTGGTCACAATAGTCCTTGGGTGGTCCCCTGTAAAGTTTGTGATTTTTACGTTCAGATGTCCGCCAGCATGGAACATAGTTTAACATGGGGACTCTACTGGAAATGCATTTAAATGTCTTCTCCTCTGAACCTACTAAGCCAATTGGAACCAAACTTGGTTACAATTGTCTTTGGGTGATCCCTCCCAAAGTTTGTGATTTTTAGTTTGTACCTCATCCAAGAATGAAAATGTAACATCTGCTGAACTGATTTATGGTATGCATGGGTGATCTATTGGTGACAATGAATTACCAGTCACCAGGTGAGCGATACAGGCTCATGTGAGCCTCTAGTTTTGTTTATTTATTGTGTACCAAATATTGTCCTTTGAACATGGGTATGGTAAACACTTGAAATGTCATTTCAGCTGTACTTATGGTGAACAGACTTATTTCTATTTACACAATATTTACGTGGTTGTTTAAGTGTTGTGATTGTCTTCTGTTAGTCTTTTTTGTTGGGCAACGGATGACAGCGATTGTAAGAACACTCTGCCAGTCAATTTTATGTTGGTTGACAGCCCCGCATAATGACATGGATGGTGAGAAGCATGGATGTGAAGTTGCTCGACAATTAGCAATGAATTCCGCTCCAACCGGTGCTAAAAGCCGTCATGAGTAATGTAGAAGGCCTCATGGTGACTTCAAGATGAAGAACAACAAGAAAAGACCAGAAAAGCGTTGTTCCTTTGCTTTAACATGTATTTATAGAGACTTTGTCTCATGTGCATTTACCCCATATCCCTTTATTGGTTATTATGATAAAAAGTTTATTGGTATTTATACAATACTTATGGTAATCACTGTACTTGTAACATCGAAAGTAGTTACAGTTGATACACTTAAAGGTTACTACAGTTACAAGTAAATAGCCTCTAGATATTTCATTGTTTTGGTGTATGAATGGGATCTTTGAATTTACAAAATATGTGTTAATGAAATTGTAAGGTCAAATTTAGTTGTTTGTTTGGAATAAGGGATTTATCAATCTAATTGATTGATATACCCTATATTTCAATGTAAACCAGAGTCAAACATTTTTGAAGCTTTGACAGTTGTTTTGCAATGTTGATAATTGAGATGTATTTCTTTTTTACGGGGGGGGGGGCTAAAAATATTTTACACATATTAATATTCGTCATTAATATTCGTCATACGAAAAGGACAGGAGCTTAAAAAACAATTATGGCATAGATCGAATTGTTGTACCATTTAAGAAGATTTATTAATTCTTTACACAAAATCATCTACATATATATTATTTTGTCTACATTAAAATTAATGAGTACATGAATAATAATTTTACCAAGAACTGAATTGTTTAAAATAAACTACTATACATTCATGCGTTTGTGTTCCGAAGCAGTTAACTCTGAAAAACAGATCTGATGGTTAGAATGCATGCTTGCAGTTTAAAAAAAATCAGTTTTTTTCATAGAAGGGCAAAATTTGTATTTTAAAAATAATGTTTATATGTAATGTAGATTTAATTCCCCAAAACCCGTTTTGATGTTAGTTGCCCCTCTGATTTATTTATAATAGCATGGAATTGTTTAATCAACAGGCTATCCATCTGAACAATGAAGTTATTGAAATGGTGAAAATGGCGGGCGGACGGCTACAAAATTGGTACATCATTAGTCCGGAGTAAATCTCCCACAATTTTTGAGATAGCAAATTTATGTTATTTGTACATATATCAGAGTTCTGCATTGTACTTTTGATAAAAATGCTAGTTCTTGAACTTCGTCATATTTCCTCTCCCTGGTGCATAGCTATGTCCTTAGCTCATTGTTCGGCTTCCATTTAGATATTTTTTCTTATTTGATCTCTATAAGCTGTAACATATACTTGGATTTCATGGTCTTCGAAACGTTTTGACCCTAAATTACTGATTATGAAAAAGCAGAATACTAGTACATGCAGGATATCTGATTAAATTTTATGACATCATGGAAAAAGTTCTGTTATTGTTTAGGAATTTAATTTATCTAATATGTTGTGGTGATGCTAAAGCAAAATGTATATATTACTTAATATGACAAATTTGGAGAAATGTCAAAATGTTTCCAATCAATTTACCCACAATGCTCAAAAATGTTACAGTAATCCAACTAGTTATGGCATCACTTATCACATGTGTCAGTAACTTCGGTATTTTGTTATTTATCACAGTTCTAGTATACTAATACTTGATATTGAGTAAAAAAAACAATATGTATATGTTATCGGGCTCTTGACAGCAATATATCGTAAAATATCAACCCGTGAGCCAGAATATGAAGCAAAGGGGCGAGTGAGCGTAGCGAACGAGCCCCAGGCTTCATATTCTGGCGAGCGGGGTGATATTTTACAATACATTAGCTGTCAAAAGCCCGATAACTTCTTTATCATCCCTTATTTTTCATTTTAGATTTGTAATTATTGAACTGAATTTTCAAATTCTCCCAAAGTTGCGCGGGAAATTCTACATCCATGCCATTCTCGCTTTTTCAGCAATTTTCAGCTTAAAAACATGTTTTGTAGTTTTTTTATCATTTTATTGGCAAAGGTTTTGTAACTGGGTGAATAATTTGACCGAAATTCTCTAAATAATGTCGATTTTGAATTTTCGCGCAACCTTTGGTTGTTATATATACGACATTCTATCGTTGCTTGGAGCTTTTATGACGTCATAATGTGAAAACGTCAAAACTCAGCAGGATATATCAACGAACTAGTTTCTACAATTTTTCTGATATCTAGTTTATCTATTTGTGTAATCATGATTATGTTCTGAATACCTAATCGGAAAGAGCAAATGCAATAGATGTTTATTGTTACAAATTTGATTTCGTTTGAAACCTTGAAAAAACGTTATTGCCTTTGAAACTTTGGGAGAATCCCTTGATATATCCAGGTCAACCTCTGATATATCCGGGTCAACCAGATACGGCTTTTGCTGAAAGGCTCTGCAGGCTGATATAACCATGGGAAAGGATGATAATCACGTTTCTTGAGTTGGTGATATTAAGGCGTTTAACATTTCTTTCAACCCCTGCTGACCCAAGAATCGGTGGCAATGTGAGAATAACTAAATACACAATTGCCCATTATTATAAATTCATCCTCTTTGTAAAATTCACTAAGTGAATTTCATGTTAAAGTGTCTTATGTTTAAAAATTCTGAAAAAAATCTCATAAATGAACCTTGAAAATATTTTTGTTTTGTTTTCATGTTTATCTAAAGACCAAAAAAAATTCTATGCCAAGCAAGCAACTTCGAGATGAGAGAGCTGAAAGAAAATTTCAACCCTACCTTACAATTTTATTGTTAATGAACACCTGATATGTAAATTCAAAAGAACCAATTTATACATCAAACAATCTAATATCTTGAGGCTATTTTATTGTTACTGTAGTAACCTTTAAGTATATCCGCTGCGAGATCCGCTGTAATGGTACGATTTATCTGTACTAAAGAGACAACAGTCATCTGTAGAATTTTCACTATTGTCATTTTGTTATTTTTTCTACATATGGATTACCAGTAGGCAGATTTATAGCCTTATTGTTTATAAAATGACTTGCAACATACATATATTGAAGTAAAGATAAATTCAATTTTTGAAGTTCTTTTCCACCGTTTGTCTCTTGAGTATTATTGAGTTAAAAATGGCCATTTTTAACATTGGTTTAATACTTTCACTCTTCTATAATAAATAAATAATATTAAAGCGCAAAATGACAGATTATTATAATTGTATTACCATGTATAAATCGGGCGCATTACATTTGGGCAAAATCATAAGTGTGACAATGTCACGTTTGGGCAAAGAAAATAGTAACGTTTGGGCAAATCATATTTGTTTAATTAAGTCTTCCGAATACTGTTTAATCTTTAACCGTATTCACCAGGGCTTCGACATCTTGGTAAACTTTCGTTTTAGTTATAGTGAGTTTCCATACATGGAAGGTGTGGAAAATCGAAGAAGTGATGATTTTGCGGATTTTGTGCTTAAAACCTACATAAACGAAACTCACTTTCCAACTCAAGTCTGGGCAGAAGAACCATCGGAGACAAAAAGAGCCAAGAATGGTGCTTTCACACACAGGGGCCGGTAACATACGATATTGATAGACCGGGTCCCATATATATGTATAAGAAGGAGCTCCTTCTTATACATATATATGGGACCCGGTCTATCAATACCGTATGTTACCGGCCCCTGTGCTTTCACACACATTTTAACGAACAAGTGTATACATCCCATCCCACGATATTTATTTTAATCGTTGTTAAAATCAAATTGCAATCCACAGCTTATATCAAAATACGAACTATTGAAAAATAGGACGCTTGAAATCAGAAAAGAAAGAAGTTTGAATATTTGATGGACATGGACAAGCGACGAAATGCGAGGAACTGCACCAGAAAAGAATTCGTTAAAAGTGTTAGCCACAGGTACAGATCCAGAACGGATAAACCTTATCTTCCATACGATGATGATATTGGCTTCTGCACATGAACATAGTTTTATAGCACGTGTTTTATAGAGCCAGATTTTAGTGCATGCTTTTAAGTAAGATTTTAGTGCTATTTATTGGATGATTGAACGTATGAAAGTGCAAAATATATATCTTTACATATTTATCATGTATTTCTGCGTCTTGTTATTATTTTATGAAATGATATTTTTTGCCCTTGGAAACGTTACATTTTATACATAAGAATAGCTCAGGTAAGAAAAAATTTTTTGCCCAAACGTAACATTCTTATTTGCCCAAATGTATATATTTTTTTTGCCCAAATTTTATGCCGATTTGGCCTTAAAAATCGTTGATGAGCATTGATTTTAAATTATATTTGTACCTAAATACAAAACTGAAACAAGGAATAAAAACCTATATTAGAATATATGAAATGTTTGAAGTCAAGATAATCGAGATTTACAATTTTTCCGATGGTTTGCACCCGCTATGTCTTTTTTCGCCCTCGTGGCAAATCTACTCGATAGTTTGATCATTACCATTATTTTTTTTTATTCTCATGCACGAAATCAAAACATCGTTCCAACTGTCATCCACAGATTTTCTTGAAGTAAATAAATAACTTGGAAAAAAGAGGAATTATCACAAAATTTACCCGGCTGTAATCCCCAGATTTGATAAATCCGTTTACGCAATCATCTCTTATGCTAATGTAAATGATAGCTATTCATTCCCATTTGTATACGAAGTCTATCTTTTGAATGAAATAAATTTCTTTATGAATTATCGGAATATATTTTCCAGTATGTATTTGAAAAGTTATGGTTACAATGTCAATATAAATGATGTTTTCTATTGAAAAAAAACAATCTTGTACATCTTTTCATTTCTATAACATGTCCCAGCAATGTGGTTATAATTAGGGTTAATACGAATCAATTTGTATAACATATGAAAAGGGTACATAAATGGGTAAAAGTTCATTACAAAAAAAATAAATGGGTACTTTAAATGTTTATAATGGGAAATAAAGTGTTGAAACATATATTCATTGTCTGCCAAGTGCGAATCGGTGAGATAGTCGTCGTGGTAGAAACAATATATGCTCCTTAAAAGTCATTGAAGTACTGAGTTTATTTCAATGATAATTTCTTTTTCGGAATCGCATGTATCATGTGTATTGTTTTCTCTATGATAATGATCTCGCCGATTCTCACTTGGCAGATAGTTACATTCCTCATTTCGTTATTTAAAAGTAGAGTCAGAACGTGTCTACTAGATATTCTATGGGTAATTGTGCCAAGATAAACGGCAGCATATATTTATACCGGACGTGTCGGGTTTGACTATAGCTACATTAGAAATATAATTTTTCTTTTAATCGTTTTAATTTTGTTTAATAATTAGAACAAAACAAACTTACTTACCCTAATTCAGCAGAAAGAAAATGTGTTTGGTATGTAACAACATCTTTACACACCTTAACTAATGATTAGTGTGGATTGGCAGGTAGCCATCCACCTATGTCAATGATCTGAACAACCACACTGTCTTTATATTAAAATGCCTCTACCAATATTATAAAAATAAGTATAATACCACTAAATATTTTACATGTTTACGCCTCTGATCTGTTGATTGTTTTGCACATTACTTTTTCAATCGCGTGAACACGTTACGTAACTCTGACGCCGATGTAATTACCTCTGGGCGATAGAAAATATCAATGGTTTTTGTGAAATAGAGTCTATGAATAAGAAACAAGATAGCCTATAAACAACAACCTTTGAGTATAGTAAACATATTGACAAATACAGGTTTTCGAAAAAAAATTACATGAAGCAAAGTTATGACGTAAGTAAATTATACAGTCAGATTTCCACGGGCCTAAACTATATGATGTGTTTGGATTATCGAAATATGAGTCGTGTATCTTTTAAAGAAATGTCTTTTTCGCAGCGAAAGAAGCAACTAAAGTTTTAATCGAGCAGATCGTATGAGTTGAAGGATTAATTCATGACCGAAATCAAAATGGTATTTCACTTCTCAGTCAAAGGTGTTTTGCAAAAATATACTACTCAACAAAAGAAACGATACAGTTAATTTTGTAAATATTTTTGTGTTTAGCAATAGATGATTTGCCAATTACAAGAGTTCTTGTCAGTTCTAGTCAAAATTTGTGGTTTTTATTCAAACTTTCAAAGGTAGGGGTATAGCTCCTACACCAGACAAACAAACATTGAATATGCACATTTGTTTTAAAGTACGGTCTTTGTGTTTAGCCAGTCTGGACAAAGTAATTCCCCACACAATATTTATGATATTTTGTAGTTAGTTGGCATATTTTCGAATTTTTAATACTTCCTTAGTCAATGAGAAGACAGTTCAAGTTTGAACAGTTGTTTTTTTTTTCTTGAAACAAGAAGCACTTTAAAGAATGGTAAGCGCTATTTGTGATTGGGTTTTGAATTATGTTGCCGACTAAACGTCTGCTAAAGGTATACTATTATAACTTTTAATTAAAAATGCTCTATTTTTGGTTGGTTTTCACCAGCAGGGAACCATTCTGTCCCATTGAGATTTTTCAAAAAGTTACCTCCCTTTTGGGTTTTGCTAAATTCATTCTCATGTGCAGAAAAAGTGGTCATTTTCAGGGGAGGTAACTGTGAAACATCACCATTCATGATACGTACGCAATTCGATCTTTTTCGGTCGAACTGTTTAACGCATAAATAAAGGTTGATAAATAGAAAAAATAAATATTGAGTTATTTTAATGCAAATGAAAATTAATTAAATAAGATATCTACTAACATAAATGGTCCAAGGTCCCAGATATTACGTACGGTAAATATGTGTTTGAAAAGTTTTTTATGCATATTTTATATTTGTGGCACATATGTATATTGTTAGGGTGTTACATATTTTAGAAATAGGAAAACGCTACTGGTAGAATGATTCAACATCTACCCAATTAACAAAATGTAATAAACAAGTGGTCAAGGCATCACCTGTCACCTTGACCAGGTGTTAATTAGCCTGAGGGCGTCATAAATCATTGTTGCAGTCAGGGGTTAGGATGTTTTAGATTATAGTATATTTGTGTGATTTAAAAAAAACAAAAACAAAACAAAAAAACAAATATAACTAGATTTGCAATTGCAAACAAAAGCTGATGTCGCCCCAGACGTCCAATTCGATGATTCCATCTTTATTTGCATCGTCACAATCTACCTACAAATAAATCTTCAATGAAATTGGACAAAGATGAAAATTTTTTCATATGTCAGAAATCCAGGCTACAAATCACTTCCACACATCGCTGGCAACCTGTCTGTAGAGTTTCATTCAATTCTGAGCACTTTCAATTTTCCTGCCTTTTTTCCTGTTTCCATGGCAACGGATGTCATTTTGAAGTCTTGGACACCGGAAACGTGAGTATTTTGATTTTCCCGCCTTTTTTGTCGTTTCCATTTCAACCAGTGCCATATTGAAGTCTTGGACATCGGAAACCTTTCCCCAATGTCCTAAGCAACCTTTCTGTAAATTATCATTCAATTCTGAGCACTTTGATTTTCCTGCCTTTTTGCATTTTCCATGGCAACCGGTGCCATACTGAAGTCTTGGACATCGGAAACCTTTCCCCCATGTCCTAAGCAACCTTTCTGTAATTTTCATCCAATTTTGAGCACTTTGATTTTCCCGCCTTTTTCCGTTTCCATGGCAACCGGTGCCATATTGAAGTCTTGGACCTCGGAAACCTTTCCCCCATGTCCTAAGCAACCTTTCTGTAAATTTTCATTCAATTTTGAGCACTTTGATTTTCCCGCCTTTTTTGTCATTTCCATGGCAACCGGTGCCATTTTGAAAATTTTTGTTGGTGCATGCATATCTCCTAATGGTGATCCAACTTTGTGCCAAATATGAATGAATTCTGTCAAGGCCTCTTTAAGATTTTTTGATTTTCATTGAAATCCGAAAAATTTCAAATGTTGACGTAACTTGGCCGCCATCTTGGAAATGGCAGCCATTTTGAAAATTTTTTTTTGATGGAGGTACAACTTCATAAGGTGATCCAACTTTCTACCAAATATGGACGAATTCTGTCCAGGCGTCATTGAGAACTGGCGTGGACAAAAAGAGGTGGAAGAAAGAAATAATAATAATAATAATAATAATAATGAATAATGAATAATAGATAAACGGACAAAGAACAATATGTCGTCCCGACTACGTCAGGGGCGACATAATAAATGAATAAATCATAGTGTAAAATGACATTACGAGGAATATATGCATCATCAGACATACGTAAGTCACTTATTGTGCATCAATTGACAATAATAATAGAATAAATAATAAAAAAACAAAACTATCATCTTTTGAATAGATTTATTCAAAGAATTTGTTTTCAAAACAACGAAAACCACACGTTTATTCACTCATTTCAAGGAATTTTATACAAATTCTTGCCCAGTCTAATGTCATGTGTATCAGAACTGTGAAAAAATGCATATATAGCAGTTTTAATGAACATCCAAATTTAAAATTAAATATTTCAATATTTTAGTTAAAACAGCTTAGAAATAAAAATTTACAGATTTTTTTATAACACTGATTGTCATACAGAATAATAACAGACCACACCCTCTTCCGGTTGTCTCCATATTGGAAAAAATATGAGATTTTGCCAGTTTTCAATTGAAATTGGAAGTAATTTAATCAATTTCTTAAGTGCTAGAAAATATATCATTTTGTAGATAAATATCTTAACTTTTTGAAAACAGCAAATCATTTTTAGATTCCCATCTAGTTTTCTTTAAATTAATCGTTAAATGAAGCTAGCATTCACAAAAATACAAGAGTTATATAGGAGAAAATACATCAATCATGCATTTTTAATGGCATATTTTCAAATCAAATTGGAAGTAATTTCCCATTTTTAGATTCTGAAATAAATTATATCAAAAGAAAGATATTTTATTGTAGAATAAGCAGAGAGCCAATCATTTTTAGAAAGTGATATAGAAAATTTTGATTTTTTTGTCGAACCCTATGCATTTTATATTGACAATTCGAATCGTGTGCAGGTAGCTTGTTTGGTCACGTGATTTTTCGGATGTCCCCATTTTCTGAGTATGAACTGATTGCAGAAATGGCAAATCGTCTATAAATTTAAAGTTTTTATTTAAGTTACAAAAACAGGAAAACAGCAAACACCTACAATGGCCAGGAACTACAATCACATGCCACAATTTACAAGCAAACTGCACCAGAAAAACAATAATGAAAACAAGAGACAAACATAAATAACGATAGGAACTCGGGATAGTCGGACTTGGTACCGGCACCAGCAAAAGCCAGTGGTAGGGTTAAACCGGTTTATGGGTACCCAAACCCCCCCTTTCTCTATACCGTTTCCCTATAGTATCATAAACACGCGAATAAAACCCAATACAGGTAGACTTCTAACTCAATGACCACTATCTTGGAACAGAAAAAGCATAAGACAAAACGTAATTTTGAAAGAAGGGTCAAAGAGTGCTCGCCGCTAAACTGCCGGCTAGCTCAAAGAATCTAGTCTGCTGGTAAAACACTGTCGCACTATGGAAGAAAAATCAAACTCAAAACTTCCCGAAGGGTTTGGTAAAGAGTTTTCATGTATTTCAGCAGACATCGACAGTATCAGTGAGAGGCCAGTATATATGTAAAGTCTTCAGGTCACTGGAATCCAAATCCAATTTAACGGATTTGTTCAGAATATCTCGTCGATATCCACTATTACGTAAAGAATGTAAGTTACGTCCCAGTTTTCTGGATTACTAATCAGTTTTTGACATTTATTATTGTGTATTATTGTGTTCAACGTCAAAATGCAATTGTTATTCTATTTTTAAATTAATTCCGAAACGGTTACGATGAAAACCCGCAATGGTAGTTTTTCGCCCGATGGTCGAATTCGCGGTTAACTGATGGATGATTTACATTATTTGTCATCTTTAAAAGTAGAAAAAACCAATGTCTCATTTCGATGCCCCGTTCAATCTAAAATCAGCGTTGACAATGACTTAGCGCGCTAAAACTGTCAATCTTGATTTTAGACTTCACAACTCATTGTTATGTGAAAAGAAGAACAACCTAAAGACTAATGATAAATGTAAGGCAAAATGTTCATCAAATGATAATTCACGTGGCAGCTGATCCCATAAGACGTGGCATGGTCAAGATCGTGTTTTATAAGAAGCAGGAGATGCTAAATATACTGGTGCACCTGATCTCACCCATGGTTTTTATTGGGTCCGTGTTGTTCATCTTTGTGTGTGTGTGTCTTCATTTTTCTTTTCTGTGCCGTACCCATGTTGTGTCTCTGTTTTTTTCTTTTTTTGTTTCTGATGTTGCCATTGTCCTTGGATTGTTCGTTTTGGATAGACAGTTCGGTTCTCACTTACTTTACACTTATGAGAACGGTAGTCTAAGACGGAAAATAGGCCTGAGGAATTTATGGTTGTTATCACAACAGAGTTTCAAGTCAGTCGGTTCGAAAATGAGATAGTTTGATAAAAGGAAGATGTGGACATACTCGCTGTTTACATCTGCAAACATAGGTTCCGGACCGTGACCGGATATGGTTCATTAATATTCTTGTCATTCTTACTCTAAAATACATTTTATCTATGAGTTATGTTTTCTGTCAGAATTTAAAATAATATTTTTGATAAAATCTGTATCGTTTCTTTTGTTGAGTAGTATATTATATTATAGATAACAGATGAGTTTTTATTGAAATGCATTTAAAATCATAATAATTTTGCAGTTAACTTTGCTCGTTTGTTTACAATGAAATGCAACCCAGCTTGACTATTCAAATTCACTAATTCCATGTTAAAACCGATGTATGATTGTTCCAGAGTTTTATGGGACAAAATATGGATCGTGTTAAATTTACTCTTCAACATGCCTAACATTTTAGTTTTAAAAGAAACAATAAAGATAAGAATGAAATGTTTAATGGGCGTAAGAAGTCAACCCTTTGTGATTGATTGATTGAATATTGTTTAACGTCTACTCAGCAATATTTCAGCTATATCAAGACGAGAACAAGTTTGTTGATAAATAATCACTTTGGGGTATGGAAATGGCCATGGGACGGGAAATTCTGACTGCCACTGGAAAATTAGGGCGAAATCGTCAAGGGCGGGGAATTTAGCCTTGTAGCCGATCATCTACGGACCACCCCAAATAGAGCTTACTACAAGGGTTCTTTAACGTGCAGGAAGCGTGGCATTTCTTCCAACACGTGGACCTGAGTTTACATCNCATCCGAAAGATGGGTTGTGTATTTATTAATCCCGCACAACCACGGAATGGGTCCAATTTCTATATCCCGGGACCCTCGGGGTCAGCCTCCGTTTAGGAGGGGTCACACCCCGCAAGCCGGAGATACTGGGTCCTATTTCTATATCCCGGGGTTCCCTCGGGGTCCTCTGTTAGGATGGCTCATACTCCAAGCTCAGAGGATGCTGCGGGCCTATTCTTCAGCCGGGACCGCGCACGGCGGTCAACCCTTTGTGATGTTGCAGTAAAGTCAAGTGGGTATGATCAGTTTTGATTATAAAAGCGGATTTTAGCAATTCTGACTACAGTATTGGATTAAATTTTCTCAGTATTGCAGTGTTGTAAACGTCTGTAATCATTTTGTATTGAAGTTTAAATAAACCATGTTGAAGTCATTGTAGTTTTCTTTTCGAACATTCCCCATTAAAGTTCCAAAATAGAGACGATGAGTAATGAATAGGCATCTTCAAATTGTTGAATGTATATAGAATAGTGGAAGTTTTGTTTTTGATACAAGAAACATTGGCGAACCATAATGGACGAGCCCTCGTGGGCGAGTCCATTATTGGAGCCAATATTTCTAGTATCAAAAACAAAACTTTCATTATTCTTTTTATCGATAATCAACTAGTATCAAAAACAAAACTTATAATATTCTTTTTATCGGTAATTAACTAAATAATTTAATAGAACAAATTTTGAAAATGAATGTGAATTTTCAACAAATCGTGAAATTGACTAGTATTGATTAGTAAAAGAATTAGTATGAGCCGGTAAGAGTCTCTATAGATGTATATTTCTTTGTTTCATTGATTCTGATTGACAAAGTAGGTGTGGCCTCAGATATATTTTGCCAATATTTTTTCGTATTCAGGCAGTAGCAAATACTGAAAAATATTTGCTTCGTGAGAACAAAGGAAACTCATACAAATTACCGATACAATAAAATTAACTAAAATTATGAATAAGCTTTATACCAAAGGAAAAACAACTGAACAATTAAAATAATAATATTGAAAAAGTAAAGTCTGAATAATTCTTCCATCCATCCACGTGTTATTCTGAGATCAGTTTCGTATTCCACCATATTAATTTCCCAACCACACACATATGGACGGATTTCTACAGTACTATCACCAGTTATCTGCTCCTCGAATTGAATGAGACATTTCCAAAATCCCTGATTGGGGTAGATAAATCGTCTTTTTTCGAAAATGTGTTCAAAAGCAGCTTTCAGTGTCATGTTTTCGTACTTCACCAGGTATGCCAGACAAACACTTACTGACCTACTAATTCCTGCTATACAATGCACTAAAACTTTACCTCCATCATTTTTCACCATGTGAATATAATCTATGCATTCGTCTAAATATTGCAGCAAATTTTCGGAGGAAACGTCTCTCATTTCTACCCGTAGAACGTTTATATTGTCTGACGGGTATGGGAAGTCCTTCAATTCTAGGGCTGTATTTAACACGTGTGTAATTCCATATTTCTCAAGTCTTTGTTTGTTTATTGCAGCAACACCAGACAAATAAAGAAAATCATTTATTTCTGCCACAGGACTCCATCCATGCATCTTCTCTGCAACAAATCAAAATATATACTTTGACCAATTTGTAATACCATAAAATTGGTGGAGACCAATACAAATATTACAATAATAAGTGATTTCATAACACAATATACTGAGTAGTATTACCATTGTAATCACCGATAATCTGCAGGAAGTAGTCACAAATTATACATGTATTGTTGTGTACAGGATATTTAGCATATTTTTAATACTAGAAACAAAACGATGTTGTTGTTTTTTTTTTACTTTAAAAAAAAATATGTATCTACTCTCGAAAATGCCTCCTTTTAACAACATGTTCACTGATGCACACGTGCAGATGCATTTTACATGGGCCTATTTTGCAACAAGCTATACTTCGAGACACCCAATCTATTTAGAAACTGTTAGTTAAAATATTTAAAAATACCTATTTATAATTTATTTTGTATAATAAAACATTATCGATACCTTTCTGAAGTTTTATGTGATACCGAAGAGAATCCATTCCTTTCTCTTGTATTTCCTTTAAAATAAGTATTAATACAATACTTACCGTCAGGTCACGGCTATTTATATCTTCAATCCGGGTGTCGTGTACACCATGGCAAATATGACACAATGGCGCGAAATCAACGGATGATATCATTTGTTTTGGACTGATTAATCTTAATAGAAACGGAGGTTTGAATGACATACATTTAAAGATTACATATTTTCTTATCATTTACATATGAATAATTAAATTCATATTTCAAATATTGATTTTCTTTGACCTTTTAACTCAGGCATTTATATCCATTGAAAAAAAAATCGTCATTATTGACTTGCGGACGTCAAACACGTATTTATTACCTATGTAATCACCTGTTCTGTTAATGTGTAAATTCTATATATATATATATATATAGACATTATTCTCAATTAATATGTAAAAGTTCAAAATGTGATATTTCTTTATACATGTACATGATTTAAGTAATGCATATCAAGGATATTGATCTGCATAAAAAATTATTATTGGGGATACAAATGCTCAATGTGAGATAAAAAGGGTACCACAGAAATACCATTAGTAACAGGTGTAGTAGCACCAATATATTGCGGGAGGTAGTACTAATAACCCAAAAATAAACAAATATAAAACAAAATGTATTATGTTTCTTGTGAAAGTAGATATCACAGTGATGATTATATAACTCGTTATATACTCCCATCTAACTGTGAATTATCTCAAAATCTAATAAAAAGATTCTTACCTGTTTATTATAAACAGTTTCCAAGAGCTTCTGCCATATTGATTCCTACTGCACTGTCTGTGTTCTATAAATAAAGATTATACATTTCACTCAGGAAGACTGATTGCTTGGTAAGTACATCGTTTAAATATCTACTGTCGATATCGATCTGTCCTCAGTATGTAAAGTGTAGGTCAATATGTTCTTGACTCGAAAAGATTTAAAACTTTATCTACGTCATTAGCCTTAAGAATTTCAGTTCAAAAATCTTTATGTTCACATGTATGTGTAAAGATTATCTTTATGTTCATGTACATGT